>JAJPUD010019174.1:0-27064 GCA_023553655.1 Myrmecobius fasciatus
TACTCCTTATACATCAGCTTAGTCAGCTGCCCACTTTGTCTACACCTATCAGCTCTGGTAAAGAGCATAAAGTTTCACTCTCTAAAAAGTAATTATATACTAAAGGGAGTTATCACACAAGCTAAATAGAATTATCTAAAACCAGTAAAATTGAGCAGGCTGAACTGGATAATCTCTGAGAGTCCATTTACACTCTAAAATGATTATAATTTTACAATTAATCCTACTTCTAATTTTAGAAGTAATATTTTAATGTATCTGAACTCTTTAAGTTAAAAATCATAAAGAATGAAGGAACCCTTAAGGAAGCCTTAAGGAATCCATGAAACTCACCATCCTGCTACTTAAGAGATTTCTGGCAGTCCAAAAGAAAGCTGAAAAGGAGGAAAAAAGTTTACAAGCTTTTCCTTCCTTATTCAATTCAAATATAAACAATTCTAGTAGATCATGATTAGATGAAGACGGCAGTAGATAAAAAGAAAAGACCACAGACAAGAAGGGGAGCCATATTCCAAACTCAATCCCACTAAGGCTTTCCTTTATTTGTTCTATAATGTTAATCAGTTGTATTTGTGTCTACATATACACATGTGTAGGTATGTCACCAAAGAAAGCCACCGTTAACAAAGATTAACATTAAAGGAAATAATTTTGCTTTATCTTTTAAACCCTCCAATTTTCCTTTGTTCCAGACTGTTAGCTCTAAGTATAAGTAATTTCCAAGTGAGAAAATTTCCTCTATTCTATCCATAACTGTTCTGCAATAATCAAGAAACATTTATAAGTACCTATTATGTGCTAGACACTGTGCTAGGTGCCTTATGTTTACATACTATTGAGTAAGATGATATGTACATATATAATGGAAAGGGAGGGGAGCCCTATTATTTCAAAGTTCCAGTGAGGAAAAGCTCTACTCATGCAGATCAGTGATGGGGTAAATAAGATTCCAGCAAAAGACCAAATCCTTGATAGCCAATTTGGCTATAGGAAGACCAGAGAGGGCCCTTTGCTGCAGTGGGCCCTAGTTAAATTCCCACAGTTGCAATCTGAGGCAAAGGGGTCAAGAAAGAGGGGAGTTGACAGGATTATCTAAGTCTTACATGGACCTTTTGCTGTCCTTAAGTGGGCCTTTGTGGCAGTGGGCCCTAGTTGAATTCCTTGCATTGACAAAAATTATCGTGACCGTACATTTACTGTATCCAATTAGAAGACCAAGCTATATATGTCAACTTCTGAGCTTATTTCTCTCCTATACCTGTCCCAATTTCTTTGATGGTTTATTAGGAACTACCTGCTTTATGGCAGCAAATTTTCTAGGAAATTTGCCTTATATATGGTGTCTTTCCCTTTGTTAACTGCAATTTTAAATAAGAATTTAGCCCTCTTTCTCCTTGTTAATTGCTAAACTCCCGTTTGGAAGTTAGCCTGCTGGCAACTGCATAATAAAATCTTTCCCTCTGGTTTTAAATATGGTCTAAACCAACTAATTCTTTTGAGACACTGGCCCCAAACCCCAAAATATTTTGGGGCATTCAACCTTTGCACCTCAACAGTATGTTTTAAATATGAGATACCTAAAACATTTTAAGAAACCTTTAAGAAACTACCCCTTGACCAGTTTATATATATATTTTGATATATCAAAGAATATCCATAATCATCTTGTGTGGGATATTCAGGCCCTCATCTTAACAATCAATACTTCAAAGGCATCTCAAGGTATAGAACAAAGGCTTTATTCAGGAACTCATGAGTAAGGGGCGGTCCCACAATGGATCACATAAGTAGTCCAAAGTCAGGAGAGCTGGCGTCAGGTACATCCCTGGGAACTTTATAGTCCAGAACAAAGAAAGTCCCAAGCCCACCCCTCTTTTCCCTTAAATGCATTTTAATTGGTTATATATGCTTTACTTTCCTTATTTAGGAACTGGAATCTTGACAGCTTATAAATCAGACTACTTTCTACTTTCCCTACCACCCAGGAAACTGAAACTTAGGCCCTCAGGACTTTATCTTATTTAGTCTATAGTCCTGAGAGATCTTCACTCCAATTGTCACACTCAATCTGAAAAGGCCATTAAAAATAAACTACTCCCTTTTCAAACTATATATCTGTATGAAGCTGGATTTTTTTCACATACTTCAACTGAAACAATATATTACAAAAGATTGCATGCAGAAACAGGAGGAGCCAGATGTCTTCTGTTGAGCCATCAACTAAAGAAATATGCAAAAATGTAAAACAATGCTGCTCTTCTCACTAATTTTTTGTCTTAGAAAACATGAGTTTAAAAAGACCTTTGTTAATTATGTTAATATGTAATGAATTTACTATTATTATTTTTAAAAGAATATTTTAAGCATTTTTCAGTTTTAATTTCTAATGCAGGATATATATTACCAATAGCTAACCCACATAAACAAAAGCTCTTTGGGGTCCTAAATTTTTAGGAGCAGAAAGAGATCCAGAGACCAAAAAGTCTGAGAACCATTACTTCTCATAAAAATTCTCTAAATATAATGAGGTTGTCTTTTAACAGTTTAAAAAAAAAAATCGCTCCTTTATCCAGGCTTGATCCTTACAACAACCCATTCCTACTAATGACTTAGATGTTTAAGATTAAAGTTTTTCTGCATGAAAAATATAATGGAGTGTTTGTTTCCATAAATTCAGAGTAGCAATTAGCAGAAGGCCTAGCTAAAATGGAATGTAACTGATTCTATCCTGTTCAAGGTTAGGAGATAGCTAAGCCAGGGTAAAGGTTGTGTATAACAAAACACTTTTAACTTCACCCCTTTCTGAGTCCAAGAGTTTTATTTCTCACACTTGTCACTAATCTGAGTGAAGCAGAGCTTTCCCTCTCCAAAGAGTTCCCTAGAACAGTGAAATAACAGGGCTAGTCCCTTTCCATTATTTGTGCAGAGTTTCCCCCGGTAGAATGTAAACTTAAAAGGCAAGAATTATACTCCCAGCATCTAAAATTAAAAAGACCGGCCCCTTCCTACTATCAAATTGTCATTGCGATAATCCTCTTTTTATTTTACTTGCTTTATTATTTTGTGATAAGCCACATTTCACTACTTTTATCATTCTGTGATAAGCCACTTTTTATTTGCTCTTTCATTTTGTGACAAGCCACATTTTATTGTGACAAGCCACTTATTTACTTTTTCATTCTGTGATAAGCCACTTTAAAAAAAATTACTTTCTCATTCATTTCTCATAAGACCCTTTTTATTTGCATACTCCGGTGGCTCGGGATTCCAGGAGCAGAGTCAGGTAGATGTAAATATCACAGGTAGGAAGCAGATGAGTTTTTACAGCCATATTCTTCGCTTTTCCAGGAACTTCCAGGGCCTGATACAGTGCAAGCTTGGGACAAAGCAGGCTGGGTAAAAAGATCCGTCCGTCTCAAACTCCTACCTCTTACCTCCTCAGACTACTGAAAAGCACTAAGAGCTCAAGCCTAAAACGCGGAAATGAGGCCAAGTCTCGCGAAACTGTCGAGCTTGGGAACGGGAATGGGGACGGGAGGAAAGGGGTGAGAAAAATAAGTTCCTCTTTCCTTTCACTGAGTCTCTGCGCAGGTTCCTCAACCTTCCACACTCCCTCCTCCCCGTTCCCAACTCGCAGCCTTCCTCCCTTGGCTTACCTCACAGCTCTAGACTTCCAAACACTAACGGAGATTTTGGGCACCAAAACAAGTCGACCGGAAGATAATGAGGTCGACGCACAAAAGAGAAGGGGTTACTTCCGTTGTAGCACGGAGTAGGAGGCGGAAGTGGCTCCCAAATGGGCGGGCGTAGTGAGGATTGACCCGGGTGAGGTATCAAGATCGCTCTCCTTGCCTCGTGTAGTCGTGTTCTACTCAGGTCTGGTAGGAGTTTGCATCCGAGTCTGGTACAACCCAACCTAGAAGTCGTTCCGAGTCTCATGAGGCTGAGTTACAAAGTTGTCTGAGGAGGAAAGGATCCTGGAGACCTGTTGGAATATTCGTGGGAAAAGGGTAAACTGAGGCTAGAGCTGGTCTAGAAGAGAGCCTTGGCCGCCGCCGCCAGAAACGGAGCGACAGTGACCCCAAAGAGATCGAAAGTGGTTACTGGTCTGTTAAAATATGCACATTTTAAATATAAATTATTGGCGTTATGTAGTTATGTTGACTTGTTTTTCCTAGGATTTCTGTGGGCCTTAGGATGATCTGAGTTCAAGTTTTGCCTTTACCAGGTAGCTATTGATGACTCAATAGATAGAAGACTAGAACTAGAAGTTCAGCCTCTGACACTTGCTAGCTGTATTTTCTTGAGCAAATCACTTAACTCCTGCCTTAAATGTCCACATTCCAGGGCTGTTGTGTGGATAAAATGAGATGGGATTTGTAAAGTGCTTAAATGGTCTCTATTATTATGGGTCTTGCATAAAGAAAGCATCTAATAAATGTTGAAGTTAATTGAACATTCACACTAAGACCGTATACCATAAACAAGTTCCAGATCTGCGGCAGTGGAAGGAGTTTAAGTATCCGAAATTTACCCATTCTCTTGAGATCCCATCCCTGAAAGAGAAAAATAAATAGTTTAGGTTTATTTGTTTTTTTTAATTCCTGGAAATCAAGCATTCAACCCAAAAACAAATAGCCAGGAGGGGAAAGGGTTCTGTAGTTCTTTATGGTTAATTCTCTTCTCCCTCAATTTTAATAGCTTTTTATTTTACCAAATACATGCAAAAATAGTTTTCAGCATTCACCCTGGCAAAACCTTGTATTCCATATTTTTCTTCCTCCTTCCTCTCCACCCCTTCCCAAAGATAGCAGACAATCCAATATAAGTTAAATATGTGCATTTCTTCTAAACATTTCCTTATTCATCATGCTATGCAAGAAAAATCACATCAAAGGGGGGAAAGACAACAAAAAAAGGTGAAAATACTATGCTTTAATCCACATTCAATCTCCATAGTTCTTTCTGGATGTGGATGGTTCTTTCCATCAAGTCTGTTGGAATTGGCTTCATTGCCGAAAAGAGCCAAGAGATCAAAGTGGTTGATCACATAATCCTGTTGCTGTGTACAATTTTCTCATGGTTTTATCCCCTTTTTTTCCCCCCCAAGGGGCAAAGTTTTTATTGAAAGTAATGTACACCTGTAGTAGACTTCCTGCCATCTAGGGTAGGGGTGGGGGCTAGAGGGGGAGAAATTTGTAACAAAGCTTTGCAAGGGTTAATGTTGAAAAATTACCCATACATATGTTTTGCAAATAAAAAGCTTTAATAAAATTTAAAAAAAAAAAGTAATGTACACCATTTCTAAGGAGACTGAATTCTAAGAGAATCCAGTAAAGAAATAGAAGCAAAGAGATACTTATACAGCTTTCAATCACAGATTCGTTACCTCTGTGACCCGAGAGTAAGGCTAAGGAATAATCTCCAGATGAATTAAAGGTGGTCTCCAAAATTTGATTATCACTGACAATCAGCAATGAACTGAGAAATAATCTTCAGAATCAGACTGACTGGGCGTAGGACTTTCCTGAAGCTAGAAACTATCTGTCTAAGGAATGCTTAGAATCAGACAGATTGAGAGTTTCCTGAGGCAGATTTCAAAGCCAGAAGACTTAGGACCACCTACCCATTAGAACAGAATCCTTAAGGTCAGGGGGCCCCCAAATCACATTACATCATTTCCCCCCTTCAGGCAGTCATCCCCAAATTCATTTGGAACAAAGGAATAGAGGTTTCATCTTCTGGAGCTGCTTCAGGCCGCCAAGGGACCGAGAGCTGTAGGGACAGGGGCCCACTGAGGTCCAGACTGAAGAGGGGAGGCAAGATGGCAGCAGCAGCATTCATGGGGTACTGAGTGTCAGAATCAGTTAGCCAGTGGTATTCCGGATGAATATTTGGAAGTTCATAGCTTGGAGCCTTGAGGAAACAAATCTCAAAAGTAGGTTAAAAATTCAGGGGCCAAATATGAACAAAAAGGATAATTAAAAGTGGAGTTCAATAGCTAGAAATCCCACCCAGAGGAAAGCTGAGGAGAGAATGATGAGGCTATCATGAATGCCTCTCCCAGACAGCTTTTCCTAGGATAAATGCCAAGGAATGTTTTCCCCCAAATCTTTGATTTGTCTGAAGCAGTGGCATTATACACAGTGAAAGTGTGGGAAGTTCAGCCCCTTACCCAAAATGATTACTCAGAGATATCTCTAAGTGAAAAGCAGAAAAGTATTTAATTTAGAATTTCAAGAAATTCAGTGGGTCCAACAGCTCCCAAGCAAAAGGGAAGTACTCAGAGGGAGGAGGCTGCCTCTCCAAAGCAGGAGCTCAGTTTTATTCCCTCCCAACCTTCAAAAATCATTAACCCCTCCATTTACCCCTTTGATAGGTTGCAACAATTTCATTCCCTTTTTTGGACAATTATGACCTAAATGGTATGTCCTTGTCTCTTGCCGTGTGACCTCTGGGAGGACAAACTAAGGCCTACCAGGTTTCTTTAACTCTAGCTGATAGTTAAAGAATATATCTGTATCTGTCTATAGATATATACACATTGATTGTTCCCCTCTGTGAATTCCTCATTTTTCCGTCTCACACAAAAAGAGCACTCAGATGACTGGGCTACAAGAACCATAAAGTTTGAAAGGTATTAAGCATTGAGTAGAGAGGACGATATGCAGAATGAAGATATTAATTAATCTTAAATGGGTTTGATCTCCTTTAGCAAAAACCTGAGCCTTCAAGGAATGCTTTTACCTAATTAATAAAGGTGACAACAAAAACCAAAAAGCAGTTGAAGCCCCTGAAAGGAGGCATATGCATAAAATGCATCTGCCAGTCCTTCCCTAAGTATGTACCCATCCTGCAAATAGGCTTCAGGATGGGGGATTTAACAGGCCTTTTACAAACTGGGCATATTTGACAGATTTGTTTAATTAATTAATTAACTTGTGGCCAGTGAAAATAGGTTTCACAAGGATTGGAGAGCATTTTTTTTTTTCCAATGAGTATGAAGAAGCTTTGTGAATGTGGTATAGAAACATTTTGAGCTTCTATTCTCTTTACTTAGCATCAGTTCATAAAAGTCTTTCCAGGCTTTTCTGAAATCAGCCTATGGTTGATTCTGAGAATAAAATCTTCACCTACCCTTGCAGAAATTGGTTGTGAAATTATAGTTACGGGAATGTTGAAATGTGAGAAACAATGGTTGACAATTCTTATTTTTCAGCGATGAAGATAGTCATATACATTCAGAGAGAGGCCTGTGGGAACTGAGTATGGACCACAACACATTTTACTGCTTTCCTTGAATATTTGCTTACATTTTGTTTTCCTTCTTAGGTTGTTTTTTTTTTTTCTCTTTCTAGATCTGATTTTTCTTGTGCAGTAAGAAAACTGTATAGATATGTGTACATATATTGGATTTGTCATATAATTTAACACATTTAACATGTTAAAAAAAAAAGAGAGAGAGAGAGAAACAAGTATTGAAAGATCCCCTTTGGCCTGTTGCTGGCTTTCAAAAGAATTCACAAACCCCAATGAATGAGGCCAGAGGTTTGTGGCAAAAATGGGTTTATTATGCTGAGAAAACAATTGTCCCTGGGGACCAGTTCCAAAAGAGAAGTAGCAAAAGTAAGTTATTAGCAAAGATGGGTTTACACTGAGCAGCAACTCAGTGGGCCTTTCCTGATGTAGGAATTAGAGAAGATTTAGGGTTCAGTCCTCCTTTTAATTTTCCTTGTAAGTCTTCAGACTGGGGAGATTAAGAGCTAGTTTGTATAGAGGGCTATGTTTATGCCCTGGGCTAAAATCTCTCATTGAATTGTAGGTGAAGATCTTGAAGTTCCCCTATGAATAGGAAGATGGAGATCCCATCCTAGGACAGGAGGGTGGGTCCCCTCCCAAAAGCCAAGAGGGGTTTGGGATTCTGGGCCTCTCCAGCCCTTTCTCTCACGATCAAGGAGATGAGGGCACAGAATCAAGGACACATAATTAAGGGGGACACAGCTTACCTCAGGATCGAGGACACTTCACCAATAGGCAGTTCTTTTATTGTGTTCAAATCTATCTAAGCCTTCCTGATAGGGCCAGAAAAAAGCTTGCTGAAAGAGACTTTTAGATGCCTTCCATATGCTTTGACATTCTACTGCCTTATATTCAAACATCTGTCTTATTCCCTCCTTCCCCAGTGCACACTAGATTGTAATAATTTTGTGAGCATGGTTATCATACTTGTTTTTTGTATCTTGCCTTATCTCTACCTTTTTTGTTGATTAGCATGGCCCTTTATATGTAATAGGAATTTAATATTTATTGGATGAATTAATTGCCTCTCTAACTAGATTACTTTGAATGTCATCCACAACTATTATTTTCATTTCCCCTTCTTCCCTTTGCATTCTGGTTTCATTACTCAATTGAAACTAGTTAACAACAACCTTTTTGTTTGTTTTGGTTTTTTTTTGGGGGGGGGCAAGGCATTGAGGTTAAGTGACTTGCCCAGGGTCACCCAGCTAGCAAGTGCCTGAAGTTGCATTTGAACTAGGGCTGGTGTTCTAGCTATTGTGCCATCTAGCTGCCACCTAACCAATAATCTTATGATTGTTAAATGTTAGGACTTTCTCAGTCCTCATTCTTTGAACCCCTCTGCAGCATATCACACTGTTGATCATGGTTTTTTCCTATATACGCTTTCATTTATATTTTCATGACATTGATTTTGCTAAGATGTATGAAGGCTCTGTCCTGAACCCCTTCCTATCTTTCACTGTATCTCCATCAATCTGTGAATACTTAAGCAATTTCTTCATGTTAGGCACTGTGCTAAGCACAGAGGACACAAAGAGAAGCAAAAGACAGTCCCTGCCCTAAAGAATCTCACAATCTAATGAAGGAAGCAATAAGCAAACAAATATATACAAAGCAAGCCCCATACAGAAAAATAGGAAGTGATTAACAGGAAAGTCATTGTAATTAAGACCAGTTGGTAAGGCTTCCTATAGAAGTGGGATTTTAATTGGGATTTAAAGGAAGCAAGGCAAGTCAGTAGTGTGAGAAGAGGAGGGAGTGTTCTGTGCATGGGAAATTTCCAAATGGAGAGTCTTAGTCATGCAACAGCCAGGAGGTCAGTGTTATTGGATGGAAGAGTACATGCTGGGAAGGAAGATGTAAGAAAACTGGAAAGATAGGAGGGACTAGATTATGGAGGATTTTGAATGCCAAACAAAACATTTTGTATTTGATCCTGGAGGCCATAGGAAACCAGTGGAGTGATCAGGCCTGCACTTTAGGAAAGTCACTTTAATAGCTGATTAGAGGATGAACTGGAGAGGGAGAGACTTTAGGCAGACTTACCATCATGGTGTTGTAGTAGTCCAGATATGAAGTGATGAGAGCCTGCACCACTGTTTACAGTGTCAGAGGAGAGAAGGGTAGTGGGGATGGGGGTATATTCAAAAGATATTGCAAAGGTGAAGTAGATGGGCCTTACCAAGAGAACTGAATGGGAGAGTGGGGGATGTGAGAGATAGTGAGGAGTACAGAATGATTCCTAGGTTGGGAACTGATCTTCATCAATCTATGGTCACTCTCTATGCTGATGACTCTAAAATGTGTATACATACAGCCATAAGTCTCTCTCCTGCACTTCAGTGCTTGGATTAGATACCACCTCAGATTCAACATGTCTAAAATAATCAACAAGCATTTATTAAGTGTCAAGCACTATGCTAAACAATAGGAATACAAAGAAATGGTCTGAAATGGTCCCTGCTTTTAACAAACTTAACATTCTAAAGGAGGTAGTGATATGTTTAAAAAAAAAAAAAAAAAGTACATTCAAGATGCATAAAGAATAGAAGGCAACCTTAGAGGGAAGGTCCTAGCAATTTCAGACAGTGGAAAATAACTCCTACAAAAAGTAGTGATCTAAGTGATCTAAGAGGCAGAATTAATGAGGAAAATCATTCCAGCTATGGGACACAGCCAGTTCAAAGGTATGGAGATGGGAGATTGGAAGCATTCTGGCTGGTTTGGTGAGTGCATTCATGGGAACCAAGGCCAAGAAGACTGAAAAAGTAGGAAGAAGTCAGATGTTGAAGGTCTTTAAGTGCCATAGGACCTTATGTTTGATTCTTAAGGTCAGAAGGAGCTACTGGATTTTACTGAGTGAGATGCCACAATCAGATTTAACTCCCCCCCCCCTTTTTTAAGAGTATTTTATTTTTCCAAATACATGCAAAGATAGTCTTCAACATTTACCTTTGCAAAACTTTGCATTCCAAATTTTTCTCCCTCTCTCCTTTAGATAGCAAGCAATCTAATATAGTTAAACATATGCAGTTCTTCTAAACATATTTCCATTTTCATCGTGCTGCCCAAAAAAAAAAATCAGATCAAAAGGGGAAAAAAACATGAGGAAGAAACCCGAGCAAATAACAGCAACAAAAAAGGTGAAAGTACTATACTTTGGTTCACATTCAGTCTTTATAGTTTTCTCTGAATGCCTATGACTTTCTCCCTCACAGTTTTATTAAAATTGCCTTGAATCACCTCATTGTTGAAAAGAGCCAAATCTATCACAGTTGATCATCACATAATTTTGTTGCTGTGTGCAGTGTTCTCCTGATACTGCTCACTTTACTCAGCATCAATTCATGCAAGTCTTTCCAAGCTTTTCTGAAATCATCCTGCTCATCATTTCTTATAGAACAATAATATTCCATAACATTCATATACCATAACTTATTCAGCCATTCCCCAACTGATGGGCATCCTCTCAGTTTCCACTTCCTTTAAATCAGTATGTTATTAGCATAGATCCATTTGATCCAGTACCATTTTTTATGAATAGGAATTGCATATCTATTTTTTTCAGTCATCATTAGGCCTTAAGGAGGGGCAGAAAAGATTTCATCCCCAAACTGTTTCTTGTCTATGATTAGGGAGATGAAACATACATAACAAGACAGTAGTAATAATACCGAGTAGAATATGCTAAATAATAGTTGATATTTCTGTAAAATTTTAAAATTTACAAAGTACTTTTATGTTCATTATCTCATTTGAGCTTCAGCAACCCTGTGAGATGAGTTTAACTGGGATTTTCCTGATTTACAAGATGAGGCAACTAAGGTTCAGAGAGATCAATTTTCCTAGTATTATACAGTCTCAGAAACAAGATTTGGATGTAGATGTTTTGATTCCAAATATAGTAAAAACTGTTAAACCATATGATCTCTCTGAATGCTAAGATACTATTGATAATTAGAGTTGCAGGAGTACAAAAGAGGGAATGGTTCTTGGCTTAGGGTTATGGGTCAGAGCTTCACAAAGACAGTGGGGACTTCAGACCTTAAAGAGAAGGGGGAAGGGCATCAAGCCAAATAGATGCACAGTATGGTTTGCATTTCCATTTTCTATTTTTCTGATTTCAGATCCTGAGTTCCACCTATTCTCTGTATGTTCTTGTTATCCTGTGTGCGCTTTCTTTCCCTGAAGTTCCAAGCTTCCCAGTCATTGGTCAGCAGAAGGTTCCAGGCTCTCCAGTTCTTGGTCAGTCGTCCTTTTATGGATCTGAAAACTCTTGTTTCATCATTGAATGACTTTGCCTCACTCTCATTAGCTGAAAACTGGGACAATGTTGGATTATTGGTTGAGCCAAGCCCACCCCATACTGTGAAAACACTTTTGCTAACAAATGATCTGACTGAGGAAGTGATGGAGGAGGCACTCCAAATGAAAGCAGATCTCATCCTCTCCTATCATCCTCCTATTTTCCGACCACTCAAGCATATAACTTGGAAAACGTGGAAGGAACGTCTGGTGATCCGGGCTTTGGAGAACAGAGTTGGCATCTACTCTCCACATACTGCCTATGATGCTTCACCTCAAGGAGTCAACAATTGGTTAGCAAAAGGGCTTGGTAAGAATTTTCTCATTTCTTGACATTTTTCATTTCCCTTCACAAACCTCTGAAAATTGAAAGGTCTTTTTAACTGTAACTTCCCTTACTACAACTTGCTTGCTTTTGACAGTTGCAGGAGAAAGATCAAAATTTTGATCATTTTAAATCTTTTTTTTAAAAATGAAGGGGCAGCTATTTGGTGTAATAGATAGAGCACCAGCCCTGAAGTCAGGAGGACCTGAGTTCAAAATCTAGCCTCACTTAACACTTCCTGGCTGTGTGACTCTGAGCAAGTCACTTAGCCCCAGATGCCTCAGCCAAAAAAAAAAAAAAAAAGTAAAAGTAATGAAATATACTAGTTGAATTGCACTTAACAATTAAAAAAAAAAAGATTATTCCTAATAAAGCAATGACTTGAATGAACATAATTCAGTTGAGTATTTATTGAATGCTTTGCTAGACACTATGGGGGAATGTAACAATTTCAACCTTATCCTGAAGAGGTAAAGAAGATAGTATTTCTACTTTTAAATTGATTTCATTATTTAGTGTTTGATTTTTCTGGTAGATGAAAGTAGTTATTCTGATATTGTGGTCTACATTAGGACAAAACAGATTACCCATAGGTACTTAGAACTTATATCCTTGTATACCAGGAAATAATTCTCAAATGCTTTTTCTGCATCTATTGAGATAATCATATGATTTTTGTTAGTTTGGTTATTAATATAATTGATTATGCTGATAGTTTTCCTAATATTGAACCAACCCTGCATTCCTGGTATAAATCCTACTTGGTCATAGTGTACTATCCTGGGGATGACTTTCTGTAATCTCATTGCTAATATCTTATTTAAAATTTTTGCATCAATATTCATTAGGGAAATTGGTCTAGTTTTCTTTGTTTTCATCCTCCCTAGTTTAGCTATCAGCACCATATCCGTATCATAGAAGGAATTTGGTAGTACACCTTCTTTCCCTATTTTTTCAAATAGTTTATATAGTATTGGAATTAATTATTCTTTGAATGTTTGGTAGAATTCACATGTAAATCCATCTGGCCCTGGAGATTTTTTCTTAGGGAGTTGATTAACAGCTTGTTCTATTTCTTTTTCTAAAATGGAGCTATTTAAATAATTTATCTCCTATTCTGTTAACCTGGGCAATCTATATTTTTGTAGATATTCCTCCATTTCATTTAGTTATCAAATTTATTGGCATAAAGTTGGGCAGAGTAACTCCTAATTATTGCTCTAATTTCCTCTTCATTGGAGGAAAGCTCTCCCTTATTTCTGAGACTAACAATTTGATTTTCCTCTTTCCTTTTTCTAATCAAATTAACTAAAGGCTTATCTATTTTGTTGTTTTTTTCATAAAACCAACTCTTAGTTTTATTTATTAATTCAATAGTTTTCTTATTTTCAATTTTATTAATCTCCAGGAAATAATTCTAATGAATGATCTAACGAGTCAAGTAGGAGGTTTCACAGATTAATTCAAAGCCTTGTTTAAATTAGATATGTAGAAAAATCTTCCTTTTTCTCCCCAGATATTTCTGCTCTTCAAAAGCATTCTGAAAATGAATATGGTTTTTAATATCTCTGAGTCCTTGAGCAAAGTTGTTAATTGCCCCCATACTCTTTGCATCTCTTCATACTTCAGTACTGAAGCACTTAAGGGCTCCATGATTTTACTGATATGGTTACTACCTCAACTGACTGAGACCACAACCATTCTAAACTTTGTACGTAATTTTCAAGAGTTGCTATAGCTGAAGAATTCATTTTCCCTTGCCCAATTTGGTGATGAACTTCTGTGAACTTAACTAGACAGATCCTTAGACATACAGACACATTCGTAGACATCCATCATTCAGATTCTCAGCTCAGGAGGACCTATCAGAGCATGCACCAAACCAAGATGAGCCATTTCAGGGAGACATTAGTAGAAAGTGTTTTTATGCAATAACTGTGTTCTGCCCTTTTTTTCTAGGATGTTGTACCTCTCTTCCAATACATCCTTCAAAAGCTCCCAGCTATCCAACAATAGGAACCCATCGAGTGGAGTTTAATATAAATGACACCCCAAGCATGGACAAGTTTATGTCTGCAGTGAGAGAGATACCTGAAGTTTCAGTAACCACCTTCTCTGCTAAGTATTATGTGTTTCTTTATTGCTTATTTATTTTTTCAGGATATTTGTGGCACTCATTAATTTGAATTATTTTATGATTCTAATAATCATTATAACATATATTTCTACCATGTTTAATATATATTGGACTACTTGCCATCTAGGGGAGGGTGTGAGGGAAGGGAGGGAAAATTGGAACACAAGGTTTTGCAAGGGCTAATGTTGAAGTATTGTTCACACATATATTTTGAAAAATAAAAAGCTTTAATAAAAAAATAATAATAATCATTAAATCATTTAAATAAATAAATCATTTCCTCCTGGATAGGTTGATTATACACACATCTAATTTTCCTGAGGGCCTAAGAGGAATACTTTTATAGAATGACTCCAAAATACAAATAGACCATGAAATAAATGTAAGAAAGATCACCATGTTTTCTAATTTATATTCCCAAGAATTTAAAATATTTAAATAGCACACCACATAGAGGTCTGTTTTCCTAGGCCCAGAAATTCATTGTGATTCTTTATTGTCCCACTTTCAAAATATTTACTTCCATAACCAGATTTCCAGCGTGACATTTTAAAAAGCAGAGACAGACTTAGTCTAATTGAAAGCATCATAAAAAGTAACAAGGTATACCAAGCTATGAGTCATAGATACATTTGTATAAAAAGTATAATTGTTGTATCTGTACTCTGAGAAATGTCAAGACTCACATTGTGGCTTCTTAAAAAGACTGAAGCCTCTACCATGCTATCACTAAAAAGTGGCCTTTTGGATAGTAGCTTTTAAGTATGAAAATTCCTTATTATATGTATTTGAACATTAAATCCTCATCATGGGGGAAGGAAGAAGAGGGGACTGTTATTGTTGTTCAGAGATAACTTGTAACAATCTCAACTCTTTTGGATGCCTGCTCCTTATGGAGCTTTGAATAGGGAAACCTAACTATCTAATCCCTAGTCACTTCAAGGAATATCCTTTGACACATTGAAATACAGTGTGGAAAATGCAAATTTGCAGAATACTCAAAGCAACGATTGGATAAATATCAGAGAAATGGTTTTCCAGTTTTTTCCTTATTATAAACTCCTGAACAGTTTTTTCTGAAAGTCACTGTTTCTGAGTGACCCATTTTAACACTGCTTTTTACTCATGAGTAATGCCTTCATGGACCCCTACTTAAGACTTTCTGGTTTCTAGAAAACAGTTAAATTCTCTGATGGTGAATTTTAAAAAATAATTATTACTTTTTTGTATTTGTTTTTAACTGTAACATACATTTCCTCCCATGTAAAAGGGCCATCCCACATAGCAAAGAATTCTGTAGTTCAACAAAATTATCCAACTCATTTGAAAAGTATAAAATTATAAGCAATATTATACATCCATAGCTTTCTGTCTCTTTAAAGAAAGTGAGAGGGGCCTGTTGAAGATTATTTTTTTATTTTTTATTTTTTTTTGCTGAAGCAATTGGGGTTAAGTGACTTGCCTAAGGTCACATAGCTAGGAAGTGTTAAGTGCTCAGGTCCTCCTAACTTCAGAGCTGGTACTCTATGCACTGTGCTACCTAGCTGCCCCTGAAAATTATTTTATAAAATTAAAGCCAGTCTTCTTTCTTTTTAAAAAATACTTTTTTATAATGACTTGTTTAGTGAGAGTTGAAGGATGTATATGGAAATGAAATTATCAATATAAAAAATTTTAAGTGGAACATTTTGGATTGGATTGAAAAAATAAGAATTATTGGCAATCCTCCATGTTCTCTTAATTATAAATATTAATAAACCAATAAGTAATTATTTTGTGCCTATTGTGTGCCATGTACTGTACAGGCACAAGAGCCTCAAAAGAGCTTATATTCTAGTGGGGATGGATTTGAGTTTACATATATATATAATGTTGTATCATCATATCACAGAATATATTTTTAAAACAAAGTCACTACAATACTTGCACTGGAGTATGGGGAACACTGTCACTTTGAAGGAGTGACAGTTTGAACTAAAATGAAGGAAGATAGAGTAGATAGAGGCAAGAAGGCTGCATGTTGGTTTTTAGTGAGCCTAAAATAATTTCCTGAGATAATTTCTTCAGTAGTTATATTATCAAATATGTACTTAATGTGGGTTTATCCTAAATTTTGGAGTTGTTTTTCCCCCTAGGAATGGTGGAGAAGAGCAAACTCGAGTCAGTTTGAACTGTACCCAGAAAGCATTGCTTCAAGTGGTGGCTTTTCTCTCTGAAAATAGTCATCTTTATCAGAAGACTGAGATTCTGTCCCTGGAGAAAGTAATGAAAACTATATTATTTTCTTTCATTTCAAAGTTTTGATTGATGACTTTTAATACCTACAGAAATTATTTTATTAATGAGTCATTAGTTAACTAGGACTTAATTTTCTAAGAGACAAAATAGCAGTAATATGGGTTCCTCTTTTTTTCTCATTCATAAGTTTTAATTATTAAGTTGAATGAAAATTGAGAACTTTATTCTCATCTGTAGTCCTATACTCACTATGAGGAATGTATGTCTTCATAAACAAAAAAAGCTACCTCACATTTTTACATAGAAAAATAAATATCAAAATACATTTATATTTGTCATCAGGTAACTAATTATACAAGGCACCAGAACAGATAAGTAATACTACTTCTTCTATATATATAGCACTTCATTTCCTGAATCTAGTAAATGATGGATACAAAGAGAGAGTGTATTCAATTCAGTTAGAAAGTGAAAATGTACACTTCACAAATACATTTTGAAATGAGGATATACTCTTAAAGACATAAGCACTAACAATTCCTTTTTGTAAAAGTTTAATTTTCTTTCTGGAGAATATGTTCAAAGAGAGACATCCTAAGAATGTATCTTAATAATCACCTGAATACCTGCAATCTTTGAAAATTCTGTTTTTCCTCAGCCCCTGCTTTTGAATACTGGGATGGGAAGATTATGCACATTGGCTGAATCTGTCTCCCTGGCAACCATGATTGAACGAGTCAAAGGTCACCTAAAACTATCCCATGTTCGCCTAGCTCTTGGAGTAGGGAGGACTTTAGGTAAATAACATGTACATTTTGTAATGCCAATTTATGCACCAGGAAGATTGATCAACCGATAAACTTCTCCGAGAGTAATGTTAAAACTCTTGAATGTATTTGTCCTAGTAAAAAATGAAAGATTTGCTGTTAGCTCATGGGTGATAATTTTTAAAATAAAATGAGTGATCAGTTAAAATGAATTTTAACACTTCTGTATGTATCTTAGTGAAATGATAGTGGTGATCTCACCTAGTCTGTTATTCTTATATTGACTTTTCCTCTTTCTTGACCTCTCCCAGGACATTTGGGAACCAAACATTACATTGAAGTAGTCATAAGAAAAGTCTGCCTTAAATGAATTGTAGGTTAAAATCATCCACAAGAAACAATTAAAGGATTTTCAGCCTGAGGCCCAGTGAGTGGATTTATGTATTACAGATTTTTGACCTTTTAATTTTACTTAAGAGAATTCTTGGAAAAAATACAAGAAAATTAAAAAAAAAAAACAAAAAAAAACAAGCAAGCAACACAACAAAAAGGAGGTAAAAATAAATAAATAAATAAAGTTTAAAAAAAAAAAAAAAAGGAGGTAAAAATGCTATGCTTTGGTCCACATTCAGTCTCCATAGTTCTCTCTGGGTGCAAATGGCTGTATCCATTACAAGACTATTGGAATTACTGCATTAAATCTTACAGAGGATATTATAGTTGAATGAATTTCTAATTGGAAGAGTTGGGTTCAAATTCTGCTTTTGTGTGACCTCACATAAACTCTGTAAGTATCTGTTTTCCCATGTATAGAATGAAAGAGTTGGATTAAATGACCTCTGGTTCTAGTTCTAAATCTATGACTAGATAACATACATAGATTAATACAACTTGTTAGAATATGATAATTGCATGAGATACCATGTGCATGTAACCATTGGTTCTAGACAACAGTGTAATAGAAAGAACTCTGTATTTAAAATTAAAATAGACTTGGGTTTAAATCCTGGCTCCATCACTTATTATATATATGACCTTGGACAAATAAATTTTTTTCTCTGAGGCTGCTCCCTTATCTAAAAAAAAGAATTCTTGGTAAAGGTTAAATTTTCAAAGAAAATGTGCCCAAACCTATCAAAAAAAAATCTTCTGGGCTGCAGAGTTGTATATAATTAATAGCTAAAAGTAAAACCAATTTGAGGTCTTTTTTTTTTTTTCCCCAATTAGGCATGATTTACATTTCTCTATTAGTGATTTGCAGCATTGCAGTTCATATTAGTAACCTGGCTTTTCTAATCCTGACAACCTGGTTCACCAATGGTCCCATCTCTAAAACCAAAATGCCTTATATTCCTACTTTACAATTTTGTGGTAAACTTAGGGAAAAAATTTATTAGATAATGTATACTAGTACTTTGAAAATTATGATGTGCTTTATAAACACAAGGTGGTCAGGCTGTTATTAAGAAGCTCATGTATAACTACATGGGAGAGATTATTTTTTTCTTCAGTTCTGAAGGAATAGTCTGTTTTGTGGGTTCCATCATGTAAGCTCATGGTATATGTATATGGGAGAGATTATTTCTTCTCCAGTTTTGAAGGGATAGGCTTCTGCTTTTGTGGGTTCCATCATGTAAACTCAAGGAAAATTATATATATTCTTTAATTGTATTCAGGTTTTAAAAAAACAAACATTACTTTATAACTGAGATCAATAGATATTCTACACCATATATGGATTTACAGTTAGTGCTAAGTTTATTATTAAGATAAAAGTGAACATACGTTTCTTCTTTGCTGTTTCTTAAAGAGTCGCAAGTCAAAGTAGTAGCCTTGTGTGCTGGTTCTGGGAGCAGTGTTCTTCAGGGTGTGGAAGCAGATCTTTATCTTACAGGTATGCATGGCATCCTCTGTCCTTGCTCTGTCTCTCCATTCTGCAACCTCCTCCTTCCCCCCATTTAGGCCTTAAATAAATAGTTCAAAATAACTTGTTTTGCAAAAGGAACTGCATTCAAACTGGCAGGAGAGCTAATGTTTCTTGTGGAAGGAAGAAATTATCTGAACATTTATCTTTAGAAAATGATCAGTTTTAATGTTTGATGTGCAAAGCCTATTATGGATTTACTAGTCTCAGACAGAAATAAGCCATCTTTAGGACATAGACCTGGCACTTCTATCCACCCGCTGTCCTCTTACCAGGAGTAAGAATTTAAAGGAGTATTATCTAAAACTTAGTGCTGCTTTTTCTTTTTTTTTTCCATGGGGTTTGAAGAGTTATTTTTTTTTTCATTTAGTAGTATTTTTTCTTTCTAATTACATGTAAAGATAATTTTCATCATTCATTTTTGTAAGATTTTTGAGTTCCTACTTTTATCTCCCTCCTTTCCTTCCCTTCCTCTTCCCCAAGACAGCAAGCAATCTAATATGAGTTATACATGTACAATCATTTTAAACATATTTTTGCATCAGTCATATTTTGAAAGAAGAATCAGAACAAGAGGGAAAAACCACAAGAAAGAAAAAAAAATTTAAGTGAAAATAGTATGCTTCAGTTTGCATTGAGACAACAGTTCTTTCTCTGGGTACGGATGGCCAATTTTTATAAGAATTACCTTAAATCACTGCATTGCTGAGAAGAGCCAAGTCCATCAGAATTTATCATCACACAGTCTTGCTGTTGCTGTATACAATGTTCTCCTGGTTCTACTTGTCTCACTCAGCATCGGTTCATGTGAGTCCAGGTTTTTCTGAAATCCACCTGTTCATCATTTCTTATTTCAAAATAGTTTTCCATTACATTGATAATACCACAGCTTGTTCAGCCATTCCTCAGTTGAAAGGTATTCCCTTGATGTCCAATTTTTGCCAACACAGAAAGAGCCACTATAACCATTTTTGTACAAGTGGGTCCTTTCTCCCTCTTTATGATCTCTTTGGGATACATGGTAGTAGTGTTGTCGGATCAAAGGATGTACAGTTTTTTTTATAGCTCTTTGATAGTTCCAAACTGGAGAGTCATTTTAAAATACTATTAGATAGAATCATTGTTCTAATAGTCTAATGCAAATCATTACATTTGTGGGTTTTTTTATGGTCTTAGTGCCTTGTACATAAAAGATGCTTGTTCATTTTTTTTTTTTTTTTAAGAACTTGGCTTTAAAAATGTTTAGCAATACCATAAATGACCACAAGATGGGGATATTGTTCTTAAATAAGTTCCAACCAATTTTTGCTTTTCTGTTTTATAACTAAATTCAATTAAAGCATTTAGAGATAGAAGGATCTTAGAAATCATTTCATTCAAAACTGACTTGTCCATTGGCTCAGTTCCTCTTTCTGTATTTTCCACAAAGCTGGTATTTTAATGTGAAAGACATAATGTTGAATCCTATTTTAATATCTACCTGTATTTATTTTTCATGTCTCTGTTTTTCTCTCCTGTATTCCTCCTCCTTAACTTCAGTAGGGGTGGGACTCACATCAGCACCCTGTTCAGGTTCAAATTAGGGATAAGATATTGACACTTTTGAGTCATTGATATTTTAAAAAGCAGTTTACTTTGCCCTAAATACAAGGATATACAACAAGGATAGTGACACAAAATTCTATAGCTACAATCCCTCTCACCCCATCTTTACATGAAAATACATCTTGTCAGTAGGGCAGGGCATAAGTACTCCCATAGTTTTCAGGCATCCGTAATTTGGAGGGTTCCTGATTCCATGTGATATTTTTAACACCATGGGTGACAATGAAATTGCTCAAGGAATAGATGAGAGATTGGGAGGAATGGCCTGCCCCATAGAGTGGACAACTTAAGCTAAAATACAGACATGATACAGAGGTAGAGATGTAGTAAGTGGTTATTTAGTGTCTAGCTCAATCTTTTTTTATTTTTATTTCTGATTTGAAAAGTAATGAATATGGGGCAGCTAGGTGGCACAGTGGATAGAGCACCAGCCCTGAATTCAGGATGACCTGAGTTCAAATCTGGCCTCAGTCATTTAACACTTCCTAGCTGTGTGACCCTGGGCAAGTCACTTAACCCCAATTGCCTCACCACACACACACAAAAAAGTAATGAATAAATTCACCTTCAAATCCCCAAAGTATATATTAAGGACTTGAAGACTGTTGTATATAGTTATATAATTAGGTAGATACAGATAGGTACAGACACATATAATAAACACATATAGATAGGCTTGCTTACAGTAAAACAAGTACCCCGCCTATGTGTCAAAGAGCAACTCAGTACTACAAGAATGGGCAGAAATAGAAGCATTATATCTGCCTGTGTAGTACTGGAGGAACACCACTCCTATAGTTTCCAAGGTGGTGGGTATCTCCCTTCTTTGTTAATAATCTCTTGGTCCCCCCAGCCCAACTGAAGATGAAGTTGGGATTCAAGGCCAGGCAAGGCAAAGAGCATTGATTAAGTGCTTACTGTATGGGCTGTTCAGCCTCTCCAAGCTACTGTGGGTCTGAGTTTTCATCTCCCGACTGAGGCTACAACAGCCTCTAATGGATCCTTTCAGACTTTGTGATCTGTCCATTTGTGCTGTTGGAGTATTCCAAGGATTGCCTAATTGTCCCTTTTTGTTTTACCAGTTATCTTCCCTTTTGACAGGTGAAATGTCACACCATGATGTCCTTGATGCTGCTGCCCAGGGCATAAATGTCATTCTTTGTGAACATAGCAACACTGAAAGAGGCTTCCTGTCAGAACTTCAGAATACACTGGCAGCCCACCTAGAGAATAAGGTTCATATTATCTTGTCAGAGACAGACAGAGACCCTCTTCAGGTGGTATGAAACAGCCCAGGACTATCTGGGTTATTGCACTACGTAAATCCATTGGATCCTAAAGGGTTTGTGCTCAAGAACAGAGTTGGTCCACCTCAAAGTGGTGTGCCCTATAATTCTCCATTTTTATGTAATTTGATGAATGGTTTAATTGAGGCCTTAAAGTGAAGACTAATGTAACAGCTGTGTTAAAACAAAAGATGTTTGCTATAAAGATAGGGAAATTGACTTCTAGAAGATAGCTTCATGTAATCTAATACTTTGTTCCATGCATTTCTTTCAATGTTAACTTATATTTACTTAAAAATATTCTTCGCGGGGCAGCTAGGTGGCGCAGTGGTTAGAGCACCAACCCTGAAGTCAGGAGGACCTGAGTTCAAATCTGGTCTCAGACACTTCCTAGCTGTGTGACCCTGGGCAAGTCACTTAACCCCAATTGCCTCAGCAAAAAGCAAAAAAAAAAAATATTCTTTGCTAGACTACTGTAAACATAAATTCATAGAGGATAAGCACTATTCATGTGTTCCTTTTTACAAATTTATGTCATCACTGAGGAAATTGAAATTAAAATTATTCTGTATTCAATAAATGACTATTCTATAATTCCATTCTCTTTCCTGTCATTCAAGGCACATTTCTCAGTTCTGGAATTTACCTCAGGCATTTTTCCTAGTACATTGGCTTAAAGGTGTGGGTTGAAAGAGAGGCAATGTATCACTCATGTAGTAAGCCCCTGGGACATTTGATTGTTATCTGTAAGCCTCAACCTGTAAGCAGTTTAATCTGCTGTCACCCCTCAATATTTCTTGTCAGAGAGGGGTGGAATTAGCTACACCTGAATGCCAATCTGCGTTCTCCCTACTTCCCCTTCCCTTTCCTCCACCTTTCCTATATGTCCAAAAAAAAAAAAAAAAAGATTCCTTTCCTTCTCACTTGGGTTGCTAGTCTTATTGAGATAATCAGTCTGACCTACTTTGTTTTTCTCCCCATATATAGGGTTTTTTTTTTAAGTTCTGTAGTATTTCATTTTTCTAATTACATAATAGTTTTCAACATTCTTTTAAGATTTTTTTCTCCCTCCTCTTACCTCTTATCCCCAAGACAGCAATCTGATATACTGACTTACTTTGTAAACATCATTCCGTTAATAAACTGATTATGCTCAGAGAATGTTTACTGCATTTACTCCTCACATCACCAACCCAAATTTAAGACACAAATTTGTCAATATTTTCATTTAATGTAAATGCGATTATTTTTTCAGTTTATTTTAGTAAAAACAATTTCTTCTATAATTATTTTAGTCCTCTGTGACAAAATGAGAAACCCAAACAGATTGAGGACTTCCTTTAAAAGCACACAAAATGTATAAATTATCATCAAATAGTTTGTATTGTTCAGCTCATTTTACAGATAAGAATTGGAGACAAATGGGGCTAAGTGAAGTCACCAGGATCACACAGCTAATAAGTGTCTGAGGCCAGATTTGAATTCAGGAAAATGTATCTTCCTGACTCCAGGGAGCAGTGCTCTATCCACTGTACCATCTAGTTGTCCTTTTACAATAACTCTTCTTACACCTCTCACCCCCCAGCCCCAGCCAAGGACCAGTCAAGAAAGTCCAGTAACATCAATGGGCAGACTTCCTTCTATTTCTTCTCTATTGCCCATATTCCAATAGGTACTGCACACCCCTATCTTGCTAGATACTAATCCTTGCTCTTTTGGAGCGTAGATTCTTTCTGATCCACTACCCCTTTCCCACAGTTGCTGAGGACTTGGCTTCTTACACTGCTTGGGTGACAGAAAGGAAGTCACCAGTTACAGTCCTGAGGTTAAGATGATGGACCACTGGGATTTAACATCTATCCTGACATCCCTCACATCTCCCAGAACTTTTACTTATTTGTCCTGAAGCTGAACCTCCTTTGTTATCTTCCCCCATCTAGGATGAGCTTGGGCAAGCCTTTTTTAGTTTGTAATCTAACACTTAACACACTGTATATCAATAAGCACCTAACAAACACTTCTGTTCCATGCTACTGTTTTTCTGAGTAAAAGGCTGCTTAATAGATCCAGAAGTCTCAACAGTTAATGACTAGGTCCATTATAAATTCATGTTATCCAACTTCAACCGGGCTTTTGCTGTAGACAGATGGACCTTTTGTTATTTCTAAAATGATTCTAAGTCCCCGAAGAAGCTCTTCCAAACATTCTCCCTCCTCCTTCGGCCAAGGAACCTGCCTTCTTGACTGAGAACATAGAGGTCTTTTGATGGAAGCTCACTTTCCCTATTCTCTTTACCCCAAACTCTGACATCATTTCTCTTCCTTTTCCTCAGCTGCTGGGCTGAGGTGGCCTTGTCAAGGCCAACCCCTCCCTATATGTGCCTGAACTCACCCCCTGGTTTTTTCCGGTACATTACAGCCTTAGTCATTCTGCCCTCTATTAATATTCAACTCTTCCTACCTACTGGTTCCTTCCCTGCTGCTTTTTGACTTGCTCAGGTGTCTTCTATCTTTTAAAAACGCCCACTCTCTTCCTTACCATCCCCTCAAGCTACTACCTTACCTCTCATTTTCCCAGCCAAATTCTCTGAAAAGGCTGCATGTACTTTCTCTCCTTACCCCTTTGTAATCTAGTCTCCACGCTTTAAATTTCTCCCCACACCAAAATATCCAACACACTCCTGCCAAAGCTTTTAAGAGATCTGACTATATTACTTCCCTACCTAATCAACTCAAATGGCTCCCTATTCCCTTTTAGCTTTTAAGCATTTCCCAACTGACCCATCCTATTTTTTTCCAGCCTTATGGTATGTTATCCTTAGCCACTTTAAGATCCAGGCTTCTGTTCTCACACTTTGCGTCTCTCATCTTCCTGCCTTTGCACTGACATGTCTGGAAGACATTCATTCCTTTCCTACCACACTTCCTCCCAGAATCATGAGACATCCCTTCAAGCTAGGTGGTAACAATAAATAGCACACTGACCCATGAGTCAGGAAGACCAGAGTTCAAATTCAGGATCAGACTCACTAGCTGTGTGATTCTGGGCAAATCACTTAATCCTGATTGCCTCCTCCCCATATCCCCGCAAAGTAAGGCATCCTTTCACTCTGTTCCCCTTCCACTGCTAACACCTATTGCTGATGTATCTACCCTTCCCAAACTGCTTTCTTGAAAATTAATACACTTTTATGTGTATATCTGTATGTGCAAATATGCAGACACAGTTACTACTGAATATATCTGTACCTGTCTTGCTCATTAGAATCTTCGTGAGTAGGGATTGTTTTGTTCCTTGTACTTGTACACCCATGTATATGCTTGGCATATAATAGGCACTTAATGCTTGTTGATTGATATTGAATCGCTTACAATAAAAAGATTCTTTACTTTCTTAAAGTTCTAAATTATACTTTTTTTCCCTTGGATGCCTAAGTAATTACAAAGATTATTTTAAAATAAATTCTAGTAAAAGCTGGGGAAAAACCTAGCTATTACCACAACATTTTGCTTTTTAAATACCTGTAGCATGCATTAAGAACATGATAAGCTCAATAAAGCCATTTTCAAATTACTGAATATGTTTTGCACTCTTCAGCTGGAGCAACTAGAGAAACAGGTTTGTTCCCTCTTTTCTAAACTAATTGCTGTGAAGAAAAGCTAATATGCAAGTAGCCTTGCTGATCAAAAAAGGAAAAGTAGGAAACATGAAAACCTCCCCAAAAAGTCCATTTACATGAGTTTATTCCCCAAAATCAGTATCCAAGATGCCCATTATCTGCTACCTAAAGGGTAGTTTTTCAGGCTTTATTATTTTTAAGAAT
This sequence comes from Myrmecobius fasciatus, assembly GCA_023553655.1. Classification (NCBI taxonomy): domain Eukaryota; kingdom Metazoa; phylum Chordata; class Mammalia; order Dasyuromorphia; family Myrmecobiidae; genus Myrmecobius; species Myrmecobius fasciatus. Next base: position 25,713 of record JAJPUD010019174.1, read on the forward strand.
TTTTTTTTAAAGAATTATTCTATCTCCTAACATAAGGGTACATACTCAAACATAACTAGCAAGACAGATAAAAAATTATTTCATTCAAAACCCTCTTAAATCAGTATCTAAAATACAAGTTCTTAACCTAGAGTTTGTGAATTAAAAAATACCATAAGTGCATGAGGTTTCCTTCATAATCCTATGCATTTTAAATGTTTAAAAACATTATAGGGGAGGGAATCCATAAGCTTCAATCAGCTTGCCAAAGAAGTCCGTGACCAAAAATTTTTAAGAACTTCTGATTTAGAATAATATTTAAGAATACTGATCAGGCAACACATTTTCAAGTTTTTCAATAACTTTTTATAAATTTCCTTATGAATCTTTCACGTAATAAATATTTAAACAGACACAATTGGTTTACCAACTGAGTTTAACTATATACCATAATTCCACATCTGTAGTTTCTACCATTTGAAGGTGGAGGGGGAAATTTCAACAAGTTTCAAAAGGCTCTCTTCCTTCATGCATAATTAAGGTAAGTTTTCTCTATTACTTATGATATGCTGCTAAAATGTTGCTTTCTGGTGTTACTGTTTATTATTCTTACATTTTATTTGTATTTAACACTACATGTAAAGTCAGGCCTTTAAAGATTCTATGTTCCTTCACCAGTACAGATCCCTATAAATTTGACTCGACCTTCTTTTGTTTTTTGGATAAAATACTCAAAACACCTGAAACCATTTCAGTACAATCAGACTGGTTCTCAGGCAATCAAGGATTGTTATCCTTGAGTCTGATGGTGAAGCCTTTTCAATTTCTTCAGACCTACCAGTGTTTACATTCAGCTGGCATGGCCTCTGGGAATTCAACATCACTCTCCTATGTCAAGGAGGCATGAGGAGGATTTCTGGAGTTTCTCCTTTTCAGGGCCATGATCTATTTCAGAGACCCAGGAGTTTGAGTGAGTGAGGTAAGGAAAATATCAAATGACAGCAAGAAAGAGTCAGAGGCAAGAGATGGGGCTGACATCTGCTCTTCCAATCCTGCTGTATACACATTCTACAGGCTTCATGTTATTTTTTAAATGTCTTCTCCTCCCCCCTCTCCCACCTTTTCCTCCATCAAATTTTAGTGTTTACTTAAGCCACATTCCTATAAATACAGTCCCTGAAGGTGTTCTTCACAATAATGTTTGAACTTTTCACTCCCTCTTAGAGATAGCTCAATTAAAAAACCATGGCAAAAATCTTAGCAGTCAATTTAACTATTTTAAAGTATATGGCTGTGAGCTGTTAAGTGTCTACTACACTAACAAATCAAATTATGATATTTAAGTCTTACTTGAATACACTACTAAATGATAT
>JAJPUD010019175.1:0-27063 GCA_023553655.1 Myrmecobius fasciatus
AAAAAAAATAGAATAGCTAAGTCATTCTCAGTTGATCATGATAGAGTAATATTGCTATGATAGTGTACAGAATCAGAAGAACATCGTTCACTTTTGTTCATCTAAGTCAGATTTTTCTGAGAGCATCCTGATTGTCATTTCTCCCAGCACAGTAAATCCTGTCATAATCCTTTACCACAGCTTGTTCAGCCGTTCCCCAACTGAGGGGCATCCCCTCGATTTCCAGTTCCTTGCCACCACGAAAAGAGCTGCTATAAACATTTTTGCAAATGTTTCTTTTTCCTTTTTTATATGATCTCTTTGGGAATATGGACCTGGTAGTGACACTGCTGAATCAAGGGGTATGCATAGTTTGATAGTCCTTTGAGTATAATTCCAAATCCTTCCTCGGAATCATTGAATCAACCCTCAACTCCACTAATGAGGCATTAATGTCCCAATTTTCCCACATTGCCTCCATTTGTCATTTTCCCTCTCTGTTGTATTAGCCAATCTGATAGGTGGCACCTCAGAGTTGTTTTAATTTCTTTCTCTAATTTTTAGTGATTCTGTTCCCTATATATTTTGAAAAGGAGGTCTTAACCAGAGAAAATTACTGTAAAGGTTTTTGTTTTGTTGTTTTGGTTTTGTTTTGTTTTGGTTTTTTGGTTTTTTTCTTCCCCATTTAAGTTTCCAAGAGAAGAGGTTTTCCCAGTATTACAATGCTAAGTGGCTGAGCCAGCAATCATGCTGAGTCTCGTTGCTCCCAAGTCTCGTGCTCTCCCCATTCCAATAGACTCCCATTGAACTGATTTTAAAGTATATTCTAGCCTCTCTAGGACTTTTCTGCAGAAAGTTAGCGTGCTACCAGGTCTGATCAGCACGTGCTCCCACTTGTTTCCCTTTCAGGTGCTATATCCAGTGTGCCATGTGCGAAACCTAATGCTCTGGAGTGCCGTGTACCTCCCATGTCCCTCCCCTTCCACCCCTGCCGATGACACCTGTGCTCCATACCCAGTCCCCGGTGCCAGTCCTGAAGATCAGCCTCTGAGTAGGTGAGCCGCTGGCCTGGCAGGCCCCTGTGTGGCTGCGAAGGGGAAGGGGGTTGGTTTGATCCACAGCGTCTGAGACTTGCCAGGACCTGGAAGCGTCCTCAGTTCCAAGAAGGTTTTCAGATTTGTGAAGCAGTTTAGATGCATTTGTTCTGGATGTCAATTAGTGGCTGATTAACGAGCGGCTCTTTCTGTGTGTTGGTAATGTGCGCACACGCACATGTATGCAAACATGCTGCCTTTTTACCTTAATTTTTTTAATTAAAACTTATTTTCAAAGTATGTACATGGGTAATTTTTGACATTCACTCCTATAAATCCCTGTATTCTAATTCTTTCTCTCCCTTTCCGCACCTCCTCCCCCAATCGATAAGTGATACGATATATATTAAACAAAACAAGCTGCCTTTTGAGAGACAGAAGCAATATTTGCAGCCCAGCAGTTTGTCCTGGGCACCCAAAGACGGCCTCCAGTTCCCTCGGTCCTCCTCAGACACAGAGCATAGAATTTCTGTGCCCACCTCACACTATTAATTCCCTTCCTCATGGCCCATCACCTTCACCCAACTAGACCATCAGGGGTGGGTCCAGAGTGTACCAGATGAGCAGGGAATCCTGGGGTGGCTGGGGTAGATTCAGGGCCCAGATGCTCATCCTGCTGTCCTAGTGGTCCTGGCCTCTGGGATCCCTAGAGTGGGCTCAGGAGGTAACAGTGACTGGTCAGTGACAGAAGCCCTCTTAGTGAGCTTCTAATCTTCCGCCCTCTCCTTTCCCAGGCTACCAAAGACACGGTCGTTTGACAACCTGACGACAGTCTGCGACAGCGGCGTACCCCCAACCAGCCGGCGCAGCAGCGACCCCAGCCTCAACGAGCGGTGGCAAGAACATCGGCGCTCCTTGGAGCTGAGCGGCCTGGGCGGCCCGGGCGAGGAGCCCTGTGACGGGGACACTTTGGGCAGACAGGCCAAGGCCTTGGGCGGGGCTGAGCTCTCAGTTGCCGCTGGGGTGGCAGAAGGGCAGATGGAAAACATCCTGCAGGAGGCCACTAAAGAGGACGGGGGTCTGGAGGAGACCCCCCTGCGGAGCAGCACCGAGGTGGCAGCGGCCAAAGAGGAGGCTCCCCTAAATGAGAAGAGCCAGCAGGAGGACACGGAGCGCCGTGAAAAACCAGAGCCAGCCCTGGAGGCCCTGACGGCTGCTCCAGGAGACAGTACTCATCCGCTCCTGGAGGGTTTCCCTGGACACCCCGACGAACCCGAGGCTCCGCCGAGCCGTGCCCAGGAGCCCCCTCGGAGCGACGGCCTGGAGGAAGCTCCCATGGAGGGACCGGGGAGCAGCCGTGCTCCCAGGGACGTGGGTGCGGACAGCCATGAAGCCCCACTGCAGCCTGAGATTTCCTATGGTACCTCCCTACCCACAGTTCTCCCCCTGGGAGCAAGAACACCCACGGTGGAAAGTTCTGTGGAAACCTTGACGGAAGGAGAGGCCAAAGTCGATCAGCTCCCCCAAGGTGCTGGTCACAGACCTTGCCTCATGGACAGTGGGGACGATGAACTTTCTCGAGCTGATGGGGAGCGCCTGGTAGACAGGGCCAGGGCAGGATCAAAAGTAGCCAGGACTTCACACAGCCCAATGCCTTCTTCCTGTGCCTTGCCCTTAGCTGAATGTAAAGAGGAGATTGTCTGTAACGGAGACCTGGAGACCGAGAACAAGGCCGCGGAGAAGCCCGGCGGGCCGACGGTGCCCCAGAGATACCCCGCCCCAAACGGACACTGTCTGGAGGGAGAGCGCGGTCGGATCAAAGGGCCCTGGAGCCGACGGATGTCTGCTGCAAGCGGTGGCTCTGCCCAGCTCCCCTTGCGGAGCGCGCACCCCAAGTGGTTGCAGGGCCAGCCCGGCAGGCAGCTGGCGGCCGGCAGTCCGGAGCAGCCCGCTCGCAGTCACCTGGACGATGACGGCATGCCCGTCTACACGGACGCCATCCAGCAGCGCTTGCGCCAGATAGAAACGGGCCACCAGCAGGAAGTGGAGACCTTGAAGAAGCAGGTGCAGGAGCTCAGAAGCCGCCTGGAGAGTCAGTACCTGAACAGTTCCCTGCGCTTCAATGGGGACTTTGGGGATGAAGTGGTGAGTATGCTGGGCCTCATCAGGCGCCGCCACCTACAGAGACTGGGCTCGGGCCCCCGGGCCCGGCGCCTCTCCTGCTCAGAGGCAGGGGATTGGTAAGGAGCCGCCGCACCAGCTTGTTTCCTGAAGGGGCTCTCCCCAAGGCAGGTTTTGAGGGGAAGGCCGCGAGAGAGTGAGGGCCAGAGAGGCCCCCGGCTGGCCTGCCCTGGGGCCGCCACGGTCGCGTCCGTCCATCGTGCTCCATCTTGCTTGCATCTCTGGGGGTAGATGTTCTTTGAGTGGGGCCTGAGGACAGCCGGAGTCATTGCATGTGCAGAAGGACTGGCGCTCCTGGGGGGCTTGGCGCCAGATATTCTTGCCAAGGAGGAAGGCCTTCTCAACTTAGTGTTCATTCAATGGACTCGCTGTCCCTTGCCCAGGTGGTCACAATGTGTCACCGCTGAGGGCAGAGCCAGAGGTCCCCAGCCTCCGGGCCTGGCTCTTGTCAGCATGCATTCATTAAAGGCGGGTTTGTCCAACATTTCCAAGTGAAAGTGACTTTTCAGTCTTTGTCTCCATGTTGACGGATTCTCGTTTTCCAAGGCTCCCTCAGAGAAAGGAGGTCCAGCACAAAGCACTCGGTTTTAGCTAGGCCTGGCTGCTTTGGCTGTGGTGACAACTGTAGCCCCCCCCAGAGGCTCATCACCCCTGTGCACACAGCTCTACCCTCCCTTCCCCCTCCAGTTCCACACCCCTGGTTAGCCCCTGACAGCCCAAGGGAGATCACACTCATTCAGTTACCGTGGCCCAGGCACAAGGCTCACTTCAGTTCTCTGCTGTCCTGGACCCCCGCTCCTTCTCTTAAGCCACCAGCAGGGCGGTGCTTCTGAAGGTCAGCAGCCCCCAGAGCAAGCACATCTTGGCCCCCAGCTGCCCTCATTAACCTGCACCTTCCTTGTTCCCTGGGGAGGAGGGACCGGTTCGTTCTGTTCAGCTGTGTTTGTTTGCCAACAGACCTCAATCCCCGACTCGGAAAGCAATGTGGATCAGAGCTGCTTGTCTTGCTGCAGCACAGAGATTTTCTCTGAAGCCAGCTGGGAGCAGGTGGATAAACAGGACACAGAGGTACAGACTCACTCCCTGTGCTGCTAACCGTCGAGCTGTTTGTGATCTCCCCAGCCCCTTTCCGTTAGGGCAGGACCCCTGGCACGGCACGGCACTGCTCGGGCACCTTGGCTCTGTGCCTTCAACTGCCAGCTCTCTAGCTCCACACGCTCTCTGAGAAGCAGCAGGAAACACCCACACGCCAGGCACTCATGGTCACGGGCCCACTCGGGCCCCAGGCTGGAGTAGGGAACCGGGGAGCTCTTGGCTACTTCTTTTCTCTGAGGGGAATTTGGTGGAGATGGTTTGGACGCCTTTCCTTTATTGACGACCGAATCTCTTGAGTCGGAGCTGAAGGAGCCGGCATCAACCCTTGCTCTCCTCTGCCTTGGCTTGGCCCTCTCAGGCCAACGCCAACATCCCCTTGGCTAACCTGGCTCTGTCTTTGTCCCACAGATGACTCGCTGGCTTCCCGACCACCTGGCCGCTCACTGCTACGGCTGCGACAGTGCCTTCTGGCTCGCCAGCAGGAAGCACCATTGCAGGTAAGCATCGCTGCCGTGCCCTGCTCGGCCCTGAGTGCCCGTAGTCCTTTGGACGCTGGCCGTTGTGCCCATTCATAGTCTCTGCTTTGGTGATCTGGGGAACACGCGCTGTAAGTGTGCCCCACTTTGGACACACCAACTTTCTGTGGATTTAAAAATCAGGCAAATGGCCTCTTTGTTTGCTGACCAGTGAAAAGGAGGAGGACCGCCATCCAGCTTCCTCCTTCCCGGCTTTCTAGTGTAAAATCACTCTACTGTGGAGGCACTTCTTTCTGGGTCAGGAGGCCCCAGGGGCCAGCTCCCCTTCTCCATTTCCTCAGTGTGGGAGGGAGCAGAGGCGCCGTCCCTCCAGAGATGAGGAGGGACTTTTCAGAATGTACCAGATGCCTCTCCACCTTCCTTCCTCCCGTGGGATTCCGGGTGTTCTTCCTCCGGGACACTTGTATCTGGACTTCAGAGAGTTGTTGTGGCCTCCTGTTCTTTGCCTCTGTGCTTTAGATCATACTGCTGTTGCTTTTTTGTTTTCGTTTCCCTTTCTGAACACATTCAAATCATGAAACCAGCTCCGAGAGAAGAAGTGAAGCTGGGTTTTCTACCCTTGACCTTAGCATGTACCTGTCCCCCAGTGTACCTGAGCAGCCACCTGGATTCCCTGGCCTTATTCCCTCTGAGCTTCTGAGAAGAAATAGGTGGGCTTGAAATCTGGATGCTCCCTGAGAACATCAGTAGAGCCTATTAAAAGCTGGAAGGAAATTAGGAGTCAACAGCCCTCACTACCTGAAGGCCCGCTTTATATAAAGTACCGTGCATGGCATGGAGGGTCAGAGGGGGAGCAGGATCCTCAAGCTTAGAGCATTAGGGGTGGATGGGACCCTTCGGTGTCGAGGGGGAGCCTTCGCCCCCAGTGGCCTTGCTGAGGCCCCGTGGCGATGTAGAGGCAGAGCTGAGACACCAGCCCCGGTCTCCTGTGGCCGCAACGGGCTTCTTCCCACCATGCCCTGTGTAGCTTGGCCAGCTAGTTCTGAGTCTGAGAGGGGAGAGACACTCAGGAGCTGGGAGTTTCCATCTTGGGATTACCAGCCCTTAAAGAGCTAATGATCAGGTTGGTCTGTGATTGGCTCGAGGAGGTTGGCTGGAATCGTCCAAAAGCGTGGGAAAAGCCTCCCGGCTCCTGAAGGTGACCACAGTGGCCAAAAGGCCAATGATCTTTAGGAACTGGAGAATCGCAGGGAGGCCGACCACTGCTGCTCCTGGGGCAGCAAAGGCCGGTCCGAAAGCCCCCGGCTGCGGGGCTCCTCTAGGGCTCTCGGCAGCGTCCCCATTGAGCTGTTTCTCCCCTCCTTGCAGGGACACTGACCGTGTTGATCCATTGTGGTGAGCATTTACAACCAGCTGTCTGTGATGTCTTGCATTTCTCTGATAACTTCTCCAAACTAACTCTTTGTCGATTCTCCCTCTTTCTCTCTCTCTCCACTCACCAAGACGTGAGCCCGGGGACTGGGGTAGCTTAGGCCAGCAGGTGCAGAAATGGAGGAAAACCAGAGCACATCCCCCTCTCAGGAGACTGGCATTTAGGACTCAGTCGGGCTGTTGCTGTGTAATTCACTTTACAGGTCAGTCCGTGACATCTCTGATCAGGAAAGAGCACGTCCTGGCTCATTTTGTCAGGGATGGCCCCTCAGGCCGGGGGCTCTCTAGCGCTTTTAGATGTCCACGCTGCAGGTGACTTCTGGCCAAATAAAACAAATCCCTGTGACACGGGAACCCAGGCCAGGGTGGACAGAGAGCGTCCTCCGCCGCACTCAGGCGAGCTCCCGGGGAGTAGCTCCAGGCTCTGGCGGTTCTCTGAGCCGAGACCCAGCCAATGTATTGCAGGCCCTGAATTCACACGATAGAGCGGTAGATACAGGCCGTCCCTCTGTGAAGCGCTGGCCGAGGTCAGCGGTGGAGCCGAGCTCCAGGACAGCCAGCCATTCCCTTCCAGAGAGGGGCGTCTTCCCCTTCCCTCCTCTGCATTCTGCCGTCTGTCCTTGTGTCTCTTCCTCCACCCCCAAAACATGTTCCTTCCCTTCGTTGACCTTCCCGGTCTTTAGGAGGAAGAAGAAGAGCTCACCAGAGAATGTAGCTGAAAGGATGAAGGGGAGCGAGCCCTGGTGGGGGCGGGCCGCCCTCTCCTGGGACCTGGCTCAGGCCAGGCTTCTTTTGTGGTGGTGACTGGCTGCCACGGGGGCCTTTCTCAGCGAGGCTTGTTGGGACTGACCTCGGGCATAGGGTCGGAAAGGGAGCCCAGAGGGCGAGGGCGACCCTCTGGCTTCCTAGGGCCTGGAATTGAGGCCCGAGGCAAGGAACAGAGGCAGGGAGAGGAAGGGAGGCCGCATCAGAAGCTAATGTGTCCGTAACTGGGAAAGGCCCACGGGCCTGCCTTGGGCGTACGCCGAGGTGTCTGAACCCTGCACTCCCCCAGAGATGCATGAGCTCTGGGTGCCTCCGCCAACTGACACCTAATTGTGGGGGAGGGGAGGGGGGTTGTGCGTGCGTGTGTGTGTGTCCCTCTGGCCCTCACACTGAGCATGTAACACATGGCTGCTCATCTTGTGGCTTTGCATGCTTCCAGATGCCCCACCCACCTCTGCCCTCCTCGGGCCCCAGGGACTGGAGGCTTTCCCAGCAGTCATTGGGGCAAAACCGGGGTGTGGTGGTGGGCGTGCGCATGTGGGCACCCCCCTGGCCGGGCACTTCTGGCCTCCGTGTTTTTAACGGGCCCCAGGCTGCCGACTCTGGCTCCTGGGCACAGTCTGGGCCTCCTGCAGAACCCCTCAGATGGCACCCTCTTTTGCTTATATGCCCCTACAGGGGCACAGCCCAGGTTGGTAGCCCAGGATATTGGCACCTAGCCGGCACCTCCTGTCTCTTCAGCCCAGCAGTCGTCCCCCCCCCCCAGCCCCAGATGAATGCGTTTTGAGCTTTTGCTCTCTCCCACACCAGCCATCATTGATGTCACCTGTTTCTTATGTCTCCCCCTTCCCAACTCAAGGAACTGTGGGAATGTTTTCTGCTCCAGCTGCTGCAACCAGAAGGTGCCGGTTCCCAGCCAGCAGCTTTTTGAGCCCAGTCGAGTCTGCAAGTCTTGCTATAACAGCCTGCACCCCACGAGTTCCAGCCTTGACCTCGAACTGGACAAACCCATTGCTGCCACTTCAAACTGAAGCTTCTGCCTGTCGGGGACGAGTGGGTCGGGGGCCGGGCCAGCTCCCCCCCGGGTAGCCTCGCGCACACTGGGCACCCTGAGAAGGTCCTGTGGCCCACGCACTTTGGAGTGTGGGGCGGGGAACCACCCGCTCCGAGGGACAGAACTCTAGGGCGTCTTGCTGGGGTGGAGGATCTGTCCCCTTCCTCTGGTTTGTTTGGGCTTTGGTTTTGTTAGAGAACTGGAGGTTACCAGTGGGGGGAAGGCCCGGGATCAGGCCCCCGTTGCTCTTAGCTCCCCCACTGTTGGTCTGTGCTGCAGAGGTACCTCAGGGTGGAACTGGGAGAAGGGGGAACCAGGAGTCAAGCCCAGAAGCAGTCTGCAGAGCGCCCTTGCCCATGCTTTCAATCACTCCTCATGTCACCCAACAAGGTAGTGCTGTTTGGGGAAACTCTTTGCTGCTAGAAGAAACGGGGAGCTCGGCCCCGGGAGAGTCCATCGCACCTTCTCCGTTGGCCGGCCTCCGTGCTCGGGCAGCTCTCTGCCCACGGGAGGGGCCCTGGAGGCTGATGTCTGGCTGCTGGCAGGAGAGGAGGCCTGGCTTTCCCCTTTAGACTCCTAAGCCTGCAGACCCAGGGAGGATGCCTAGCGGGCGAGCAGCTTGATCCACTCCGCCCGTGGGGTTTGTTTGTAGGTTCTTCCTGATGTCGGCCAGCCCGCTCCCCGTGCTTGTGGGAGCGGCATAATCCGACCGAGGGCGGTGGCCAAGGCTGCGGCTTCCCGGTGCCCACCTCCCTTCCCGGCAGGGAGCCGTCCCCTGGACTGCCCATTCACACGTGGCCCACACAGAGAAATCCGGACTCAGGGTTCCAAAAGGCCCCAGCTTCCTTTCCTCTCCCTAGTCCCCCCAGAAACAATCATGATCTCCCCATCAGGGTGAAATCAGCCTCTGAAAGTACAAGCCTCCAAGAATGGAAACCAAACTTCCCATTGCCCTTTTCCTTTGGGCTGGGCTTGAGCTCTGCCATCTGCAGATGGAGGAGCCCTTTGGGGGACCCCCTGACTGGTGCCATTTTGGGCGGCTCAGCAATAGCAGCAAAATCCATTTGGAGGAGCTATCCTCATCAGTAGGGAAACTGCCCGTGACTTGGCCGGGAGGTTTTTGGAGAGAGGGGACACAGGAAGCAGGAACCAGAGGTGGAGAGAGACTGAGCTTTGTGTGGGGTGGTTTGTCTTGGTGTCCGTGTTTTGCACCCACGGGTTCTTCCTCCCTCCAGGGAAGGAGCGCCTTGCTTTGTTGGACTCAAGGCTTTTAACAGGTAACAGGGTAGAAATGTCTAGAGGAGCTCTGAGATCAGGGCCTGTGCTGCCAGGGCTTCCACCGGGGCCTCTGGAGGACTCTTCCCAGCCTTTATCCCAGAAAATGTCTAGGAGCCCCACCAGATCACCCTTGGGGCCCGCCTGTGGCAGGGGTGCCTCCGAGCCAGAACTAGGGAAAGCAGGGGAGGTCGTCCGAGTCAGCCGGAGGCTACGATACGGGTTTCTTGGGTCTGATGTATAGTGTGAATAAATGCTTGCAGCTCGTAGGCCCTCCCCCTTGTTTTTGATCAATGAAGCACTTTTTTATTAATATTATTTTTCTTTGTATGTAAAGGAGGAACCGTGACTCTCCATAGCTGTACATATCACCCTTCTCTCTTACAGAGGCCACAGCGCTCCTCTGTGTTCCATTTTTTTTTTGTCAAAGCAAGAAGTAAATACTTTAGAATTGTTAAATATATAAATAAAAGTGAATAAAGTTTAGAGTTCCGCATGGTAGCGTTTGCTAACACTTTCAAAGTCTCCTTTCCCCTGGCTCATCACCTCTTTTCTCTCCTCCCGGACACTCTGAGTTCTGAACATGGGACATGCTAAGGGCCATGTCCCTTTCTGGCCTGAAAGTCGGGGCAGCCTGGAGCTGCGGCATCTGGGAGCCGAAAGCTGGGCCCTTTTGGGAAGAAGCCATGGATTCCCAGGCTCGCCATCTCACGTGAGGCAGCCCTTCTCGGGCCGGGCCCACGGAGCCGGAGCCTGGGCTGGGACCTAGCAGGTGATTCCTGGTCCCTCTTGTACTTGAGTCTTTTCTGCAGAACAAAGTCGGTCCTGGCAGGATGGGCTATTTGGGGGCCGGGGGCGCGTGGACGATACACGTGAGGACCAGGAGATTGTCCGAGCCGCGTGCTGCCTGCCTGTGCCAGCTCCAGGGATGGCGGCTTCCCTCACTTGTGCTTGGGGATCGCCACTTTTCTAGAACTTTTCTGCCCTTTGCCTCCTTCATATTGGAGTTTTATGTGTTTCCAGACTTTGTCCCCCAGCCAAAAGTAACCCTCCAACTGCCGCCTTTGCCAAAGTTGACTAATGGTGAAGGCCTTTCCGGGGAGATTGCTGGGGTCGGTCCCTAGTGGCCACGTCCAGCAATCTGACTCGGTCAGAAATAGTGAGATACTGAACAGGCCTAAGAGGGCACATCATTTAAACTCTGACTCTGAAAATTGAGGGCGAGCGCCACTCTGAGCTGGGCACTGATTTTTCCCAGGCTACATGCAGTGCGTGCCTCTTTAAAAAATAAGATTCAGTGACTTGAACCCTGGCCTTTATTGACCTTGCAAGCATAAGGATAAAAGTGGGAAGTCTTGATGGAGAACTCTTTAGTGAGCCAAGTCAGTGGGATGACCAGCGAGGCTCAGGTGGTGGTCCCCAAAGATTTGGTCACTAGTAGCCATTTGTCATTTGCCCCCCCTCCCCTTGGGTGTCTGAACTTTCTGGGCAGGTAGCACTTTGTAGCCATGGCGGGATGCAGCCTCTGCAGCAGGGAAAGGGAACTTAGAGTACGAGTCCGTTCCCCACAGGCAGCCCCTTCGTGCAGAGATCCAGAGCCGGCCACACAGATGACATGACCTTTCTTCTGTCTTCTTTAAAATCTGGAACTGAAGATCGGCCTCCAAAGTCCCTCCACCCATTGAAAGGGGTATTAAGAACCAAGATTCTCCCCCGCCCCCGCCCCCATGCCAAATAAAGAGCATGGCTCTTCTATTACTCCCTTGGCCAGAGCTGAAAGTGAAGCCTTTGGGAGAAGGATGCTTTGCCCTAGAATCGGCAGGTTCCAAACCCTTCCCCATCCAGAGAAAGTGGGATGACCTTTGCCAAGGAGAGCTCTGGTCTCCAGACTCTTGACCAGTCCATGGAATAATTAGTAGTGATTCTAATAGCATTTCTGTGGCACTTGAGGATTTGTAAAGTGCCCGTTGGCTCACTTGATCCCTATAGTGAACCAAGAAGTAGGTACTGTAATTATCCCCATCCTTCAGAGAAGGAAAGCAAAGACCAGAGAGGGCAGTGAAGGTAAGCTCAGTCACACAGCTGGCAACTAAGGACGGACGGGCACATAGGTTCTGGCTTCAAGCCCGACTCTAGGGCCCGTGCCCCTAGCCCCTTCTCTTCAAGAATGGGAGAAGAGGCTCCCAGAAGCCATTAGCTGTAGTCCACTTGTACTTGAACAAGGAGGCCCCCCCTCTGCACCCCCACCCACAAGCAGCCAGACTGATCTCTGTGCACTATTGGGGGTAGGGGGGTGTGCTCAGAAATCCTTGGCCAAGACCCTGTTTGTTTGCTCTGCCCTGTGGTCGTTCAGCATTTGTCTCTGATAACGCAAACAGCTCTTGGGTAGTGGGGAGGGGGGGTCAGGGCCCCCTTTCCAGAACTGCCTTAAGGCCAGCCCCACCCCTCCCGCCTCCCATCCCTTCCAGAGCACTCTACGGAGCGCGCGGTGACGTCCAAGTAGCATGGTGGTTTTTAATAAAACGAATCTTTTGCTCAGTTAATCAAGTTGTGTGGAGTCTCCTTATGAGGCAAGAAGTCCATGCCATCTTTGTGAGAGACAGACAAGAGAGGGAAGGAGGGAGGTGACCCTGGGCAGGTCACTTCACTTGTTTCCTCATCTGTCTATTGAGCTGGACAAGGAAGTGGCCGACCCCTCCAGTATCTTTGCCGAGAAGACCCCGTTACCAAGAGTCGGGCACAACTGAAATGACTGAACAACCATTTGTATACATACGTGTGTGCAACATGTACACATGTATCTTAGTGAACATTAGGAATAAAACCTGTTTCAGACACGCTTGCCCTTGGGCATGAGGTCCCTTTGGGACGGGCCAGCTTCATCTCCCTTCCACCGAAGGGCTGCCGCCATGTTTCATCTAAGCCCGGGGGTTCTCCTTCCCGTTGAAAGCTGGGCTTGCCTCGTAGACCAGATCCATGTCCCTGCAAGCAGCGTCAGCCCCGTAGCAGCCGGCTCGCCGCGCGGTGTCCAAGGGGCAGAGGTCTTGTTCACACCACCTAGGAAAAATCTTTTCGGTTGAGGGGTCCTGCCAATGGCGCCCTCAGGAGAGGGCTAAGGGGGCCGACCTCGCGCTGTTTCTAACAAACTCCTCTTGGAATTAAGTCTCCCTCTGGGCCAGGCCGTAAGAACTTGGAATGGGGGCAACCTCTCCGCCCTCTCTCGCGCGCCTCAGTTTACTCTGGGAAATTTCCAGAGTTCTCTGCTCTGGCCGGTGCGAGCATTCGAGGTAACCCGCCTATTTGTCCCGAGAGGCCGGGGAACGACTTGTCCCAGTGATTGGTGAGCGCTTCCCAGGTCAGATCCAGGGAGAGACGGGAGGAAAGAGACCATAGATCACCAGCTGCTGATGGGAGGGGGCGAAGGTGGATTGACTGGTAGGGCAGGACCTTGGGGGGGGGGGGGCAAGATAGCGATGATGCGCGTTACCTCTGGGAAGCATAGACGTCCGAAGGGGAGGCCTCGGCCCAGGCCGCGTGCTCCGTCAGAAGTGCCCCTGTGCATGCAGAAAGCGGAGCTTCAGGAGGAGAGCCGAGGGGGACAGAGACTTGGCCGTGGCGGTCCCGGCCCGTGGAGCTGTGGGATGCACAGCTGAGAGGTGCCCGGGCAGGAAGGACCCACAGGGGTCCTCCAGTGCGAGCTTCGCATCTCGCGAAGGAGACAGGCTCCACGAGGCTGTGATTTGGCCCAGGTTACAAGAGAAGGGGTGGAACCCAGATCTCTGTCTCCAAAGCCATTGTTCGTGCAGGGATGCCCGCGGCCCCCGAGTCCTGCCCTCCCCGCTGAGATGGGGGCCTGGGGGGAGTGAGAAGGGAATTACCGATATAGATCCGGGCCAGGGAGTAGGCCAGGGCCCTAGCCGCCATTTCCATGGAGTCGCTCTGCTCGAGGAGCCCCTTGAACTGCCTGACCAACCTCCCAAGGGCGTCCTGCAGGCGTCGGACAGAAGGAGCCAGCTCCACGTGCTGGGAAGCCAGGGCCACCTTCTCCTGGGGGAAGGACAGGCGGGGCACAAGTCTTGTTAGCGGGCTCCATCAGAAGTGGCCCTTGGGCAGCCACCGTGGTGCTGGTGGCTTGTGGGAGGGCAGGATGGGCCCAGAGGAGGGCAGGGACGGCCTGCGGGAGAGCAGGGATGGGCCGTGGGAGAGGAGGAGCTGGCAGGGCCCCTGCCAGCACAGAGCACTTCCCCCGGAGAATCCCAGCCGCTGCCATTTCCAGGGGCACTGAGGCACGGGGAGGGGGCAGCAGGATGCTAGTAGGCTCCCCTTAGCACCTCACCTGGACAGATGCCGAGAAGGCCTGTAGCACCTGCCCTTGGCTCTTGGTCAAGACTTGCAGGGCATCTAAGGCAAGGATGTTGGTGGTTCCTTCCCAGATGGTCAGCACCTGCAGAGGGGAGAGCACCCCTTCCCCACTATTGCTGGGGTCTGTTCCCTGTGTTTTCTCTTCCCTGCCCCCCATGAGGCCCCTCACTGCCTCCTGGTTCACCGTCCCAATTCCTGGGGCCCCCTGGTACCAAGATGCTCCTTCTGACTCCCAGGGCAGCCCCAGGGCCAGGTCATGGGATTGCCAGCACAAAACCAGGCTGGAGATCAGGGAGGCAGGGCCTTAGGAGATCCACTAACCTTTGGCACTGGGGTGCCCGGTGGCCTGGATCAGGGGCCCCTTACCTGTGCGTCCCGAAGGAAGCCCGCCAAGCTCGTGTCCTCCATGTAGCCCTGCCCCCCAAAGCATTCCAGCCCCTCAGACACCACAGCCATGGCCTGTGAAGAGAGGGTCCGGCTAGAGAAAAGCTCCGTCCCACACACACACACTCTCCGGACACTACAGGTTCCTGGGAGCCCGTGAGGTGTTTCTGGTTCATCTTGGCACCTAGGGGCCCTGCTAAGATTGCCCATATATGCGGGCAGAGGGATGGGGGTGGGGGCTGAGCCCAGAATCCCCCGGCTCTCCGGGTAGAAGATTCCCCCCCAACAGTGCTATGAGGTAGGCCACAGGATCCCTGATTCTTTGAGAGCCCAGAGTCCAAGCTTTCATTTCACAGTTGATGAACCATACCCAGAAAAGTTAAGTGGCCAGCCTGAAGTATTGGGGGGAGCCCCAAGCTTTGAGGGAAGTCCTCCTGACTCCGGGTCCCCCGCTCTCTTCCCACCACATTACCG
Source organism: Myrmecobius fasciatus (assembly GCA_023553655.1). Lineage (NCBI taxonomy): Eukaryota > Metazoa > Chordata > Mammalia > Dasyuromorphia > Myrmecobiidae > Myrmecobius > Myrmecobius fasciatus. The sequence continues at coordinate 14,511 of JAJPUD010019175.1, forward strand.
TTGTTCCTTCCACGTCACAATTTTCACCATCACTGTCTTGAGATGGTGCAGGTCAGAAATGGGAATTGGGGGGCAATTTTGGTGGAAGCCGTAGAGGAGGCTCAAGGCTGGCAGAGGGCACAGATGGAGTTTGGAAACAGAAACGGGCAGTCTCTGTGTACTAGTGCGTATCATTGTAGGTGACACATTTTGCAGTAAGGTACCATGAGCTCCCCATAAAGGAAAAAGAAAAAAAATCAGACCTCCTCCGGTACAAAGGGAGTGCCCAAAATTTGTACACAGACTTTCCAGATTGTGGCGGGGGGTGCCCCTAATGCCAAGAGGTGGAAGGGATTACTATAATCCCATTTAACAGACACAGGAGACTGAGGCCCACAGAGTCACGACATGCTCAGGAAAGTCATAGATTGAAAGTTGGAAGGGTCTTCAGGGGTCCCCTATTTAAGCTCCAGAGAGACCCCAAGTGACGCAGAAGCGCCAAGTCCTCCGGTCCCAGATCCAACTTCTTTATTTTATGGAGGAAGAAGAATCCCCAAAAGGGGAAGTGACTTGGCAAGTTATGAAGTGAGGAAACCCAGGGTTCTACTCCCCAGGAATCCCAGCACACCCAAGGGTGCTAGAGAGAAAGGAGCTCCTCCCCTTCTCCAGATCTTGGAGCCCGGCAGCTTGAAGAAGCCAGATCTTGGGGACTGATGTCCCTCCACCCTCAGATCTGTTCACGATGGACTTGGGGAGACTTAGAACTAATTGCACAGAACTACAAAGAGACCTTGGTCCCGAGTTCTAGAGTCCTGAGAGTGCAGGGGGCTCGAGTTCTAGTCTTGCTTCTCTGCGGCGAGCCGACAAGCAATTAGTCACATTCACTCGGTGCCAGGCTCTGTGCTGAGGGCCTTGGGTCAGAGGCTTTGAATGGCTTCTCCACTTGGGGGGATTCTCCCAGCACAGTGGCCGCCTCCAGAAGGAACCAGAAAACACGGGCCCCGGACTCGGCAGTCTGGGCAAAGAGCGCCGATTGTGGAGGAGCCCAGCCGCCGCTTTCATCAAGGTGCCCTTGGGGGCAGCCGAGGCAGCGGGCAGAAGGGAGCAGCTGGCGCCCGGGAGCGGGATTAGGGTGGGGGGAACGGAAGCTGGCCAGGACACCAGGTAGCTAAAATGGACAATACGGAGCAACTGTGTCAGTGTGTGTGTGAGATAGAGTATGCCGGCCTGGGTACATTTTAAATACATTTATGCTTGTGTACTCATACGTGCATCATCTCTGGGATATCTGTAGGAGGTGCACATGCTTATGGACACACGCATGAATATACACAGATGTGTGGTGTGTATACATGTGGCACTACACAGTGCACATAGAGTGTGTATAGTATACAGACATACATCTGGATGTATATGCATGCATGTATAGTGTGCATGCATGTGGTGATACACACATGCACATATAATGTGCACAGCATGCAACCATGCATCCATGCACATATACATGTATGTATAGTATGTGCGCTGTGTGTGTGAATGCAGCCATAGTGCATACATGCAATGGGTGTGTATAGTATGTAGGCACATGTCTGCACATGTGCATGTGTATAGTATGTTACTGTATATATGTATAGCACACTCACACACACTCACACACATGTGCACGCACACACATTACACACACACATTCACTCACACACAGACACACACACATTACACACACACACACATACACACACACTCACACTCACACACACAGACACACACACACTCACACACACACTCAAAGGCTTGCAATCCAAAGAGCTTTAAAGTGAAAGAGGAGGAAAGTAACTTCCTCCTCGCCCCCAAGCTGGTTATCAGTTGGCCAACAGACATTTATCATTAAGGGCCTACTGTGTGACAGGCCAGTGGGTGCGGCGCAGTGACGGAGCCCGCATTCGGGAGGCCCGAGCTCCACTGGCCTGGGCCATTCCTGGCTGCGTGCCCCTGGGCACCGAGTCCAGGGCACGGCCGGGCACCGGAGGTATGGTGTCAGCCGCGGGGGGCCTCGGCTGGCAAAGAAGCCAAGGAGAGAAGCTGGGCGTTGGGGGCATTGGGAGGTTGGTTTGTTGGGAGCTTTTTGGGGGAAGGGCCAGCCCAGGGGGGAGGGAGGAGAGCCAGGAAGCCAGGGAGAGGAGGCGAGCGGCCTAAGTCTCTCTTTGCTTCTCTCTGGCCATTTTCAAACGGGAAAGCAGAGGACAGAATGGCTCATGGGGCGGCGCGTAATCCCCCAGGCAAGGAAGGAGCCAGAAATGCAGCCTCTGGCAGGCTCCTGAGGTCCTGTCCCTGACTCCGGGACGTCCCGTCGGGCAAGTGGGGGCGGGGGGGGGGGGAGAATGGAGGCTGCCAGCTAGAGGCCAGTGGCCTGGACTGATTGCCCTGGAGATAGGTAGAGGCGGTTAGGGAGGCCTCTGGCCTCTGCCTGCCTCCCACAATGTTGTGGTTGTTGTGAGGATGACATGAGACAGTATTTGTAAAGCTTAGTTGGCACATAGTAGGTGTTTAACAAATAAATGCTTGTTCCCTTTTGCAGCTCCGGGCCCCTTATATATAACATTGTGGAGTGTGCTTTATAGCACACGCCCAGTTTACAGATTAGGAGACTGAGGCTAAGTGATTTCAGCCACAGTTACGCAGCTATGGAGGAAAACCAGAACTTGAACTCAAGTCTTGTAGTCTCATGTCATACAGGTTCTGGACGGAGGGGAGATGTGGCCACGCCCCAGGGCGAGGATGAGAGGGAGGCCACGCCTTCAGGGTGGGACCAAGAGAGCCCATGCCCATGGAGGGGGCTGGTAGACCACACCCATAGTGTGGGACAAATATGGAGGACACACCTTTAGGGTAGGGCTTAGCGAGAGGCCACGCCCTCTAGGAGGGCTAAAATGGGACCACGCCCTTGGGGTAGGGTTGAGAGGGAGACTACGCCTTTAGGGTGAAATTAAAATAGAGGTCACGCCCTTGGGGAGGAGCTGAGAGGAAGGCACGCCCTCCAAGTGTGGGGCTGAAAGGAGCCACGCCCTCTGGGAGGGCCAAGGGGAGGCCACGCCCTCAGCGTCAGCCCCAGGTTCTCACCTGCTTCCCAGTATAGAGCTTGGTCACCGAAGTCAACAGGCGGAGGAGGTGGGAGTCTTGTGCGCTCGCCATGTTGGTCTCCTCCAGGCCCAGTAACCTGCTCATCTCCAACACCAAGAGGAACCCGCCTCGGGTCTGCACCTGCCAAGCCAGGGAGAAGGACGGAGACCCCGGTGCCCCAAGGACGGGCCTGGGCCCCGCTGTCTCCCTATAGGACCGGCGTGTGACCAGCCCCTCCCCCGAGGGTCGGCAGAGAGGGGTCCGCCCCTTCCAAGCACTTTGGGCCAGGAAGAAACCGTCCCGAGGACTGTGATTTTCCCAGGACTGTGTGGCTGGTCAGTGGCCTCCCCCTTCCACTTCAACCAGACTTGGATGGGGGAAAGGGAAGAGGGGCAAAGACCCTCCGTCCGACCCTGGCCAGGTCCCCAGCCCTTCCTCTTTGGGGGGGAGGGATGAGTGGGGGCGGGGCTGCCTGGAAGGCGCTGCGCTCTGTGGGGTTGGGGCTGCTCTCACCTCCATCCGGGCGAGTGTCTGGGTGTGGAGCGGGTGGTCTTTGATGAACTTTCCAAACACAAACCGATGGGTGGCGTACTCTCGGGCCATGGCGACCACCCTGGGGAGGAAGAGGAGAGTCGGGTTCTCCTTTCCCCAATATAGGGGAGCCGGTATTTCCCAGCATCCGCTCCCGGCACCAAGGAATAATCAAAAACTCTCCTCGCTCACACAGCCAGGACTGATGCTGTCCTACTACGCTCCAGTCTCCTCCACACCGGGACGAGCTCAGAGAGGAGGGGAAGGGGCTTTTTGAATGGAGTCAGGCAGGAAGAGGGTGGCAGAGGGGTGGAATGTGTAAGGGCTGCTCTCCTATTCTAAAGCCGCTGTCCAGGAGAAGGGCGGGGGGCAGCCGCAGAGACCGCTGTTGGGGCAGCCACAGAGACCACTCGGGGTGCCCAGCTCCAGAAGGAAACCTTGCACGGGGCTAGGTCCTCCAGTAAAAAGGATGCTGGGTGTAAACGGAGGCAGGACAAGCTTTCAGATGCCGCCTCCTACGCTTCCAGCTAGGCAAATCCTTTGTCTCCGGGATTGTTTGCTCTTCTGTAAAATGGGTCAATTACATTTGCTTTGCACCCTCTCATGGCTCCTGTGAGGAAAATGCCCCGAAAACCTTAAATTCGTAAATAGCAGATGCTCGCTCAGACCTTCCTCCCCACGGTGGGAGGGTGCACTTTGCAGCCTCTGAGAAGGATAAAATGGGTGTTAATAGGCTCAGCCATGGCAAGGCTCGACAGCCCCAAGATGACTTGAAAATCTCCCCTTTTCTTCCTTGTCCTGGTGACCTCTGCTGTTCCAGATAGAGAAGCAGAGTTGTCCGAAGGACAGACTGGGAAAGTCTGGCTGGCAGTCTGGGAGAGGGTCTGGAGGAGGGAATGGGGATGAGCGAGCAGATGGGGCACATGGAGCAGAAGGAAAGATGGGCAAGGGAAGTCTGAAAGGCTGCGGGGTGCTCAAGGTCACACAGATGGGAATTAGGGAACTGTCTGGCCCACGAGGGCAGAACTAGAAATAGGAGCCAGGAGCTCTGACCCCATGATCTTCAGCTGGGTCCCTGGGTGGCACAGGCGGTCCCAACAAGGAGTGAGCCTCCTCTGGGCAGAGGCCGGACAACCAGGTGTTGGGGAGGATTGTTCCTGTGCACAGTGTGCTCCCGGTTCTGGTCAATGCCCTCCGCATCCGCTCAGGTAAGTTTTCCCAGGTTTTTTTTTTTTTTTTTTTGCTTTTTTGCTGAAGCAGTTGGGGTAAGTGACTTGCCCAGGGTCACACAGCTAGCGAGTATTAAGTGTCTGAGACTAAATTTGAACTCGGGTCCTCCTGACTTCAGAGCTTGCACTCGATCCACTGCGCCACCTAGATGCCCCGTTTTCCCAGGTTTTTCTGAATCCATCCTGCTCATCGTATTGTGTCACACTCATCCACCCCCACCCCAAAGGATGAGCGGCCCCTCGTTTCCCACCGCAAAAAGAGCTTCTCTATATTTATCCACCCATATCCTTTACCTCCTTCTTTGATCCCTTTCCGCTCTTGGAAATGGTGTCAAAGAGATCCCAGTTCAAGTCAGGGTGGAACTAGCAACCGCTGAGATCCCCGACTGGCCATGAGAATCGGAGACCTTTTGAAAGCCTTTGGTTCCCCCTCCCTGCCCTCGTGTCACCAAGTCTTGGCGTTCTGCACTGGGTGGGCCCCCTCCCCATTTACCTTCTCATGAAGCTGACGGCACCTATGGCATTGTATATCCGGGTAATATTCAGCATGTTGGCAATGGTGGCCACTCCCCGACCCTCCTGGGAGACCTGGAGGTAAGACACTGCCATAAGCAAAGGGCATCGGGCCCCCTGCACATGACGCTGAGGGCAAGGTGCCAGGGAGTGGGCACAGATATAACCCAGAACCCACTGGGGCCACAAGGATGAAAGGAACCCTGGTCCAAAGGAGATAATCACATATAAAAGTCTTATAAACTTCCTATAAATCCTAACTCTCACAATAATTCTTATTAAGAACATGCTATAGAAATGCTAACAATAATAATTATTATGAAAGCCTTATATAAATGCTACTTATAATAATAAGAATTATTATTAAAGCACTATGCAAATGGTAGCAATGATAATCCTCATGATTAAACACCACATAAGTGCTATCTATAATTACTATTATTCAAGTGCTACATAAATGTTAGCTATAATAATAATTCCCACTAATATTATAGCATGATAAAAATGCTACCGATAAGAATTATTGTTGTCATCATACTAGCTAACATTTATATAGTGCCTACTATGTGCCAGGCACTGTGGTAAGCACTTTATAATTGTTATTTCATTTGATTCTCACAACAACTTTGGGAGGGAAGTGTTATGTTTGCCCCCATTTTACAGATGAAGAAACTGAGGCAGACTGTGATGAAATGACCTGTCCGGGGTCATCGGGCACGTAAAGGTCTGGGGCTAGATTTGACCTCAGGTCTTTCTCTGTGCATCTACAGCACCGGGTTTAGACCCCAGCTCAGCCACTGACCACTCGTGTGATCTTGGACCAGTCATTGCTGTCACTGCTGGGGCTGTGGTTTGTCCTTCTTCTCAAAGAGGCCCATGACATCAGGGAGGTGCTGCCATGACATGCAGTGAACTGGATTGAAGGTGAGGTCACCGGCCTCCTTTTCCCCTCCAGAGCCGTCTGGGTCCGGTGGCCCGAGAGAGATCAGGAGCACGGAGATGATCTGGAGGCAATGGCTGTGCCTTGGCCTTTTTAAGCTAAGGCTTTAACAGGTCTCTATGTGACTGAGGCAACACCCATTCAGTGCTTAAGGCTGGGTAGCCATTGGGGCAAAGAATCTCCCCTTGCACCTAATCCAAAAAATCTAGAGAGATCAATAAATACATAAACAAACAAATGAATTTGGGAAGGGGCCAGGGACTTCCCCTCTGTCTGCCTCAGTTTCCCCCAACAGGAGGAGAAGGGAGTTTGTCTAGTTCAGAAGCTGGAGAGGGGCGGGGGTCCCTGAGCTAACCCAGCCGAGTGGCTCTCCCACCTCCTCACCAGATGCGCCCGCGCCCCATCCAGCAGCAGTTCGGCAGTGGCCAGCTGGCAGGTGCCCAGCTTCTCCTTCAGACGCTGTATTTCGAGGCCGTTCAGCTGTCCCTGCTCGTCTCGGGTCTTCAGGAAGAAGAGGCTCAGTCCCCGGGTCCCCTGCGGCACAGAAGGGACCCTGCTGCAGCACACCTGACCAGCAGTCACCTCGCTTTTGTTTGCAGACTACCCATGATGGGCAACTCACCACCTCCTCAGGCAGCCCGCCCTGCCGAGGGACAGCTCTGACTCTGGAAGCTTTGACTTGGCTCCTTCCTCCCTCTGGCTCCATCCTTCCTCCATCCCACCCCTGAGCTACCCTGGACCAGCCCATCCAAGGGCTTTGTCCAAGCAAAGAACGTCTGGCTTCCTCACAGACCTCGACGGGAGTCCCCGAGTCCATGGGTGGATGTATATGTCGTGTGTGATCTAGAACTGGGAGGGACTTTCAGACCGTGGAATCCCTTTTTTGTAACACAGATGAGAAAACTGAACCAGAGAGGTTTGGCTGATTTGCTGAGGCTGCACAGCCAGGGTTTGAGGAAGAATCTGAAGCCAGGTCCCTTAACCATTCTAGCAGGACAGTCAAAGGGAGACAGGGGTCAAAGCAGAGGAGCCTAGGGAGGGGGCTGCAGGAAATCCCCAGGGGACCCAGCACTCCTCTCCGTTCCTCCCCGTCCCACGTGCTGACCTTGATGACGGATCCTTGCGTGTCCATGATCCGGGCGAGGGTCAGGGTCATGTCAGCATCCGTGGATGACGTGAACCACTTAAATCCAAAGAGTTTGTACGTGCCATCTTCCTGCTGGAGGGCCACCGTCTCGGTGCCGTGGGCTGGGAAGAGAGATCGATTATTGGCTGGCCAGCAGCCGCGCCCTCTGAGCCCCCAAGGTCGCCCGCCTCTGACCCCACTCACCCACATCGGAGCCTCCTTTGCGCTCGGTCATCCACTGGCCAGAGGTCCAGAAGCGCTCTGGGTCCCGAGACATCAAATGACCTAAAGCTTCCCCTGGTGGCCCTGAGCTGTTTGTCACCTGCAGGGCATGAGGTGGAAGAAGAAGGCAAGTGAGGGAAAGAATAGAAGCTCGGGTTGTGAGTAACCAGCATGCTTTGCAACCTCAGCACTTAGCACAGTGCTAGGTACTCCTGTACACAACAGGCACTTAATAAATGCTAGTTGATGCAGACTGATGGAGCTCAAAGCCTCAGCCTGAGATCTGGAGTGGGGGGCAGAGGGGAGGGCTAAGAAGGACACCCCCGAGTTCCTTCAGTTCTCACCTCCAGGACCTTAGTGGCACCATCAGTCATGGCCAGGGGGCAAAGGAACATTCCGGAAGAAGGAGCAAACAGGAACAGCTTAGCCATCTGGTACACGCGGCTGAGGAGCACAAAGAAAAGCCAGAGTCATCACGAGCCAGGATGGGGGGCACGAGCAACGGGCTCGCCCTGCCCGGGCCTCCCCGCTTGGAAACCACTTCCTGGGCTCCCTCCACTGCCTCCACGAGGCACTGTGAGATGTCACCTTATTAAGGCTTTGTCACCACGCCTGCTCAACTTGAATGGATGAACAAGTGGATGGATGGATGGATGGATGGATGGATGGATGGATGGATGGATGGATGGATGAATGAGTGGATGGATGGAAGGAAGGATGGATGGATGAGTGGATGGATGGAGGGATGGATGGATGGATGGATGGAAGGAAGGATGGATGGATGGGTGAGTGGATGGATGGAGAGATGGATGGATAGATGGATGGATGGATGGATGGATGGATGGATGGATGGAAGGATGGATGGATGGATGGATGGATGGGTGGATGGATGGATGGATATATGGATAAAAGGATGGATGGATGGATAGATAGATACATGGGTAAAAGAGTGCATGATTGATGGATAGATGGATGGATAAAAGTATGGATGAATGGGTAGGTAAATGGGTAGATGTATGGATAGATAGATAAACGGATGGATAAAGGGCTGGCTTGCTGGATTAAAAATGAAAAGCATTTACCAAGCTCTTACTATGCATCAGTTACTGTGCATAAAACCAAACCTGTAATTTCTCAGGACTATGCCAGCTGGAGGCCCCTTGGATCTGCTGCCCACAGCAGTTCTCACTATATTTTAGGGAAATAAGATGCAGAAAGGGTGACCCCACTGCCATCTCCATTTCATTCCCCTAGTAGGGGAACCACTCTCTCCTGTTTGCAGCTCAGAGGACTGGTTTTTTCCCTTCCATCTGGAGGGAGATGAGGTAAACAAAATATAGCTTGCCCTGGCTAAGGACCACAAGGCACAAGTGGTAGCCCAGGCCTGGGCTGCTCTCTCCCTCCCTTATGCCCGGGAGACTCCTAGCTGTCTGAAGCATGGTTGGGGTGCCACCTCCTGAGTAAGACTTTTCTTTTCCCAGCTGTGAAATAGAAAAAGTTTGAGAGACACAGTTTCTGGATAATTCATCCTAATAAAGCTAGCATATTATTAATAAAAAAGATGCTCATTTGTCCCTCTTCGACCAAAGAGCCATCATGGAACTGACTTAACACTTACATGCCCTTTTTGGAACAGCGAGTATTCCTGAGGTTGGAAATCAACTCTGATTGGTTAACAACTAAGGAGAGAATGAATATTATAATGAGAAGTAGATGTATTCTAATGAGGGTCTGGGCTACATGACTCTGATGACTTAAATTTGGTCAAAAAGAGTTATCTGTATCCATAGCACCCCAATGACAAAAGGGAGAAGCCACATTTCCCCAAACTTGTCCGAGTAAAACACAACGGACCAGAATCCTTCAATTCACCTAACTTTGTCTTTTGAATAGATTGAGTTCTCCCCCTCGGTATCAGCTGTACCAGCACTTCAGGGTTGCCCCAGTAACCTACAAGGGCTGATTTCTGAATGAGGAAGCAGAAAGGGGGAAAACCTGGTCCTAATTTCAATAATTATTCATTAAATACAAGAGAAATAATCATTTCTCTCACAATACTTGAAAATGATTTTGTCCGTTATCAAACTATGCATAGCCTTTGACCCAGCAGTGTTTCTATTGGGCCTATATCCCAAAGAGATCTTAGAGGAGGGAAAGGGACCCACATGTGCAAAAGTGTTTGTGGCAGCCCTTTTTGTAGTGGCTAGAAACTGGAAACTGAGTGGATGTCCATCCATTGGAGAGTGGCTGAATAAATTATGGTATATGAATGCCATCGAACATTATTGTTTGTGTAAGAAACGACCAGCAGGGTGATTTCAGAGAGGCCTGGAGAGATTTGCATGAACTGATGCTGAGTGAAATGAGCAGCACCAGGAGATCATTATACACGGCAACAACAATATTACATGATGATCAATTCTGATGGACATGGCTCTCTGCAACAAAGAATTGTCTCAAACCAGTTCCAATCGTTCACTGAAGAAAACCATATACACCCAGAGAGAGGGATATGAAATGTGGACCACAACGTAACATTTTCATGATCTCTATTGATGTTTGCTTGCCTTGTGTTTCCTTTCTCTGATTTTCTTTTTTTTTTCTTGTAGATAGGATTTTTCTTGCACAACTTGTCAAGTATTTCAATATTATTAACATGTAGTGGACTTCCTGCCATCTAGGGGAGGGGAGGGGACGGGGGGTAAAAGTTGTAATGGAAAGCTTTGTAAAGATCAATGCTGGGGAACTACCCATACATATGTTATACAAATAAAAAGCTTTAATAAAAAAAAAAAAGAAAAAAAAAAAGAAAATGATTTTGTCCCTAAGAGGTGTTTACTTGTCCATGCGTGGGTCGTGTCTCTCTCTTCCCTCTGCCCCCCCACCCCCCAATTAGAGCATCAGCTCCTTGAGGACGAGGACTGTTTTTTGTTCTTGTCTTTGGAACCCCGGCCTCTAGCACAGTACCTGGCGCTTAGTAGGCCTTACTAGAATGGAATGCAATCGATTGCCAGTAGTGTCTTGCCTCGGTGGCTTATGTTCCATCGTTTTTGCAGGCCGTCTCTCCCATTGGATCGAGAGCTCTTTGAAAAAGGGATTTTTTTTTTTTGGTTGATTGGGTTTTATTGTCCCAGAGCTGGCACCCAGTAGGTGCTTAATAAATATTTATGGACTGGCTGATTAAGACTGGCAGAAAGGGATCTTAGAGATTATCTAGCGAAGTTACATCATCTTGCAGAGGGGAAACTGAGGCTGGAGAAGGGAGGGACTTGCTGGGGGTCACCCAGGAAACGATGGAGACCTGGGTCTTCTCATCCAGTGCTCCTTCCCCACCTCCTACAGCCCCACACTAAGGCTGAAGTTTTATGTGCCTGTCTGCCTAATAACTCAGGAGGAAACCCTTGGGAATGGAAAGCGGATAGGCTGGATTATGGGCCATTAGCTCGGGCTAATTATTTCTTTATGGCTCAGCACATAGGCACGGCTGACAGCCGCGTTTATGGGCACAGAGCCTGGCAGCTCAGGCCCCCCAGAGGCAGAGAGGAGCTTGAGACCCTCGCTTCTTGGCTGCAAAACTCCCTTCCACACCTTATCGCATTTGGGAATGGTCAGACACACGTTCTGGATTTGTCTAGACCAGCATCTCCTCTGCCGTGGGGAATCCCGGCGTGGGAACTCCTTCCACCAGCACAGAGCAGCCCTTTGTCTGCAAGGATAGAGTCGTAGCCCTAGAGCTTGGAGACGTCCCATCTCGTTCAGCCGCCTCACTTTGCAGATGGGGAAACAAGAGCCTTGGTCCTCCTCAGAGATGGCGGGTCTCCCATCCCAGGGCTCTTGTCACATCACCTCATCCTTCCCTCCGATAATAATGGGACTTGGCCAAGGTCACTCAGCTGGACTACGTCAGAGGCAGAAATGGAACTGGGGTTTCCCTGACTGATTCAAGGCCAGTCCTCCATCCTCAGTGCCATTCATGCCCACCCCACAAATATCCTGACCTCCTCTCTACACGAGGGGAGCATGGGAGACCTCCGTTCCACCCTCAGCTCCTCGGTGGAAAGTCGGGGGGCTGGAGCAGATGGCCTTGCCCTGTGTGGCCGTGACCCAGAAAGGGGCAGAAGCAGCCCTGGATGTCTCAGCTCCAGACCCAGCGCTCCTTCCTCTGGCCACGGGCCTCCTGGGACAACCCCTGACTCTCCCCCAAGACTCCTACCTCCATCTGGCGTATTTCCTCTCGTAGCCGATGGCGATTAACCCTTCCTCGGCAGAAATCCCCTTGAGCTTCTTCCAAGCCGGGCAGGTGAGGATGCGGTCCACTCGCTGACCCCATCCGTCAAACTGCTGCAGTCTAGGGGGGTTCGCCTCACATTCTTGCCCCAGGGAGAGGATCTCATCCGATACTCGGGCCCCAAACCTCTCCAGGTCCTGGGTCACTTCCGCAAAGACCTACAGAGAAGACCCCCTCAGATTTAGTGTCCGACTTTCCCTTCCCAATTCCACCCCCTCCTCAGGAGCCAAGATATGGGGAACCCCAAGACTGGATGGAGTGATCTGGAGTCGGAAGGCCTGGGTTGGGGTCTCAGCTCTGCCATGCTCGTTTTTTTCGTTTATTAGATGGGGACCATAAGACTCTTTCATGGAGCTGCTGTGACCGTCACATGAGAAGTGGGAATGGGGATTTGGGGGCAGGACGGGGGCTTGCATTCAGCAGCTCCCAATTTGAGCTGAAAAGAAACTGAAGAGACCCTCGTCAGGGGTTCTGAATCCTTTTGGTGTTATGGACCCTCAGGGGGCGGCAGTCTGGTGGGGTTTATAGGCTCCCCAGAATCATGCTTTAGTCGGTTTTCAATCATGTACAACTCTCTGATTTGGAGTTTTCTTGGCAAAGATGTTGAT
>JAJPUD010019176.1:0-27061 GCA_023553655.1 Myrmecobius fasciatus
TTCCTTCATTCTTTCCTTCCTTCCTTCTTTCCTTCCTTCCTTCCTTCTTTCCTTCCTTCCTTCCTTTTTGTCATAAATAACAAAGATGTTATAAAAGTAACTATTAGAAGGGCCAATGATACAAAGAGGAACCAAAAGACAGCTTGCTTTCAAGAAGTTTAATTCTACTTTCCTTGATTGTTCATAGTTAATTCCTAACATACAATAAGTTTTCAATTAATATTAATCAAATGAACAAAGGAATGACTTTTTCATAAGATATGATTAACATTCAGTGGCTATTTATTTGTTTAAATAAATAAGGGTCAGACTTCAAAGACTTCAACTGATGCTTTGTATTGTATCTTACCTACTGACGTAGGAGATTAATGGTACATTTTCCTCTCATCATTTAAGGAATATATTTACTCATAATAGGGTGTCCCAAAAGTGTTAATGCAATTTTATGCTTTAATGTCTTAAAGCTACTAAAACTTTAAGAATACCCTGTATCTTCACTGAATAGGAGGAGCTCAGTTGATTTTTGTTGCTTTGATATTTTTCCTAGATCAGTTTTTGTTTGCTTTCTGTTAATTCATTTTCTTTTTTTTGGCATTTTTATATTTAAGATTTAGAAATTTAAAAATCAAGAAATTAATATTTCAATTTATAAAAAAACAGAAAAAGATAATTATTTATAAAAGCATGATTTTTAATGCAACACAATAGTACCAATATCATCCTGCTTGTCTGTGTCTTGTTTTGAATTTTCTCCTTTTTTCTTCTGTATATTCTTTAATAATCTTTCATTTTTCTATTTAAATTACTATCACTCTCTACTCTCTTTGCCTTTAGTGCTCACCACCACAATCATCTTAATTTTTTTCTTGTTCATTTATTTGAAACTTAAATAAAAAATAGAAGGAAAAAAAAACTTTGCCCCATGTACACAGTAGAATATAGGAGAATACTCTTCAATATAAAAAAACAATAAATTTACATTTCAAGAAAGCCTATATAATAAATATGACACATTGTGTTTAGAGTTGTTTTTCTTTTCTTTGCTTCCTTATAAGTTTTCTTTTGTTTTCTGTTGTATACTTTTTACTTTATTCTCCTCCCCCCCAAATCCTCCCCATCACCATATGGCTACAATTAAGCACAGGTGAGCACACACACATGTGTACGCATATATAAACATGTGTGTATATATGTATATGTTCATAAATATTTACAATATGCACATATATTATTTGTATTATGTATATCTAAAATCATACACATATATACATATAGCATTAATTCATTTTCTAACTTACACAATGTTGTCAAATTATTGTTTTATTCCTGTAAAAATGCTGGCTACCATGGGATGTTATCCATTTTTATATGTGTAAACTAAACCAGACAATGATAGCCTGGTAAGCATTACCAATATTACTATTGCCACTCGAAATATGAGTAAATAGAATCTCAAAACTTTGGTGACCACCAAAACTACCTATTACTCTATTTCTCTTTTGTTGTGGTCATATAAACAGAACCTGCATATAAAATTCTGTAACAATCACAAGATTTCTTGTTGAGTTGTGTTCTATTCTTTGTGACTTGTACATGTGTTTTTCTTGGCAAATCCTTTTCTTCTCCAGTGTGTCCTTATTTTATAGATAAAAAACCAAGGCAGGTGAGAGTCAAGTTACTTGCCCAGAATTAGTGAGTGTCAGGGACCAGATTTGAAATCAGATTTTAATGACTTCAGCTGAGACACACTACACCCAGCATCACCTAGCTGCCTCACATTTTTGACTGACCTGATCAAAATATTGTTTTCATTTTCTAGATCTGATTGCCATTTAGTAATTGCAATTGTACCTTTACCAACTTTGTGGATTTTTAAATGTAATATTGGATAATTATAGTATCTGAATATGTTACCAAAATGTCTAATTCAAGTAGATGTTTGGTTTTAAATGGGTTGGGAATGCTACACCACAGATGGTGAGCAGTCTCGTAGAAGGCCTCTGTGCCACTGTGTGGGCCTTCAATGTTTTGGGAGCCAGACATGTGTTTAATTGACTTAGGCCCAAGTGATCTATTTAAATTTAGAGCTCAAAGATATTTTAAATTGACATTATGTTGTTAAAACAGGACTTGAGCTTTTTTTATTTTTTTTCCCTTTTTTCTCTGTTGCTTAGTAGAGCCCATCTGTTTGTCATGGGAAGTCAGAATATAATACTTGACATGAGAATTGTACTGAGAGTCTGACACCTTAGCAAGTGGAGTTATAAAAAGTAATTATCTGTAACATATTTAATTCATTTCTGTTTTAATTTCAATCTATCAGTATCAAATAAAATAAATTATTTCTCTTTCAGTTCTTGATGATCTTAACTAGTTTCTGACCATGGAGATAGAAATCTTGCCATGTTATGACAAGTGTCTTGGTTGAGGAGAGTTGCCAAATATTTTGTTCCAATTAAAAAAAAGCATAAATGACTAGATGAACTAAAGTCAATATCTATAAGATGAAGAAATAAATATTTGATCGAAGGATATATTACTATAGGAACTTTCAACAGTGGAGACTCCTCCAAACTGTAATGGTTTGTCATTTCCTTCTTCATTGGATTATGGCAAATAGAGGTAAAGGAACTAGCCCAGGATCATACATCTAATAACTGTCTGAGGCCAGATTTGAACTCAACTTTTCTCAACTCCAGACCAAGAGCTCTAACCGTTGAGCAGCCTCACTGCCACCTACTGAAGTATTCAGTACTTATTTTGAAACTTGAAAAAAAACTGATATTTTAAGTGATTATCATATATTTCTGAGGTGAAATTATATGAGGCAGCTCAGTGAAGTGGAAACAATATAAGTTTTTAAATCAGGAAGTCTTGCATTCAAATTTTACCTCTGAGCTCTTAAACATAATATTGACAAAAAAATTCAAAAGTTAAGTAAACTCAGAGAAAGAAACAGACATATAAATCCATAAAGCAACTTCCTATTCCAAGTTCCAAGCTAGTAAATCCTTAAGAGACTTTTAGAATCAAAATGCTACCAAATGCTTAGCAGAAAATATCTCCAATTTTAATGTATTTTATTCTTTAAAAGAATATATCTAGAGAAGGTCCTTCAGCTCTATTTTCTGTTTTACAAAAGGAGGTGAGAACTAATGGATAGTCGCAGAGCAGTAAGAGTACAACATGATTAGGGAGTAAGATGGATACAAAACAGAAAATACAAAGCTAGTGACCTGATCTGAAATTCAGCCTCTCCCAAACTTTATCACATTGTGCCCAGCTGCTGACAGGACCCATATTGAGAATAAAATCATATCAGACTTTATCTGGGTATTTATGAATGTCAAAAGCTTTTTGGATTCTGACAGTAAACAGCCCCAATGCTTCTCTCGGAGATGCTTATGACTCTCATTTGGCAGAGATTTTGTGGGGCTTCTGCAACTCACTGAAGCTGCTAGAATAGTGTCCAAACATTCAAAACTTTAAAAGAAAAAATTTCTCATCAGTAATTGATAGTTGACTAGAGCATTTAAAATCAGGAGACATTATTTTATGAACAAAATTTTTGTTCCTTGGAATGTATAATCTGATCATTGAGTGAAATTGGTTATAGTTTTATACTAAGGCCAAGGCCTTCTGTTGGTTTGCTGTCCCAATGGGCCAAGTCACTCCACTTTGTTTCATGGCTTTTAACTAGATATCTAATTCCAACGAGCTACTTTGTTAAAGGATGTTCCTTGCCACACTGTTGTTCTAGGGAAGAAAAAGTTATAGATAGTATAGTATGTATTCCTCCTCACTTGTGGAAAATCATCTCAAAGTGCAAACATCAATAGGGATTAGTACAACTATCTTTGTCTTTAAAGGTGAAGAGTAGTTTTTGGTTTTTTTGTGTGTTTGTTTTTAATAAGAAAAAAATGAAAAAACTGTATGAAAAATTTCCAATTATAATAATAATAACTAGCTTTTCTCATAGTCATTTAAGACTTACATAGTACTTTGTATACAATAGTGATTCATTGGATCCTCCCAACATCTGGATGTGGGAAATACTGCAGGTACTACTAATCAAATTTTACAGATGAGGAACTCGAAACTGATAAAGGGTCATTTGCTCAAGATCACACAGCTAATAAGTGTCTATATGTGGTTGGATTGAAAGTGAGATTTTACAGACTCAAGGTATAGTGCAATATTGAGTATGTCACAGTGGTCCCTTAGTCAATTTAGTGGATAGAATAGAAAACATTTTATTGTAATTATTGGTAAGGATTAATTTATTTGTACAACTATCAGTGAAACAACAGAAGAGTCACATATTATATATATTTTTTAATTTTTTTAAATTTTATTTTATTTGCAAAACATATGTATGGATAGTTTTTCAACATTAACCCTTACATAGCTTTCTGTTACAGATATTTCCACCCAACTCCCCACCCCTCCCCTAGATAGCAGGATATCCACTATGTGTTAATTATGTTAAAATATTTGGCAAATCGAATTTATGTATACAAATTTCCAAACTTATCATTGTTGTGCAAGAAAAATTGTATCTAAACAGAAGACATATCAGATAAAGGAAACACAATGTAAGCAAACATCAATCAAAAGTATGAGAATGTTATGTTGTGGTCCGCATTTCACATCCTTCTCTCTGGGTGTATATGGCTTTTTTCACTGAACAATTGGAAGTGGTTTGAAACATTTCATTGTTGAAGAGAGCCATGTCCATCAGAATTGATCTTCATATAGTACTGTTGTTGCCGTGTATAATGATCTCCTGGTTCTGCTCATTTCACTCAGCATCAATTCATGCAAGTCTCTCCAGGTCTCTCTGAAATAGTCCTGCTGGTCGTTTCTTACAGAACAATAATATTCCATAACATTTATATACCATAATTTATTCAGCCATTCTCCAATTGAAGGGCATCTATTCAATAGTTTCCAGTTTCTAGCCACTACAAAAAGGGCTGCCACAAACATTCTTGCACATGTGGGGCCCTTTCCTTCCTTTATGATTTCTTGGGATATAAGCCCAATAGAAATGCTGCTAGGTCAAAGGGTATGCACAGTTTGATAACTTTTTGAGCATAGTTCCAAATTGCTCTCCAGAATGGCTGTATCCGTTCATAGCTCCACCAACAATGCATCAGTGTCCCAGCCCTCCCACATCCCCTCCAATATTCATCATTAACTTTTTCTGTCATTTTAGCCAATCTGACAGGTGTGTAGTGGTACCTCAGGGTTGTCTTGATTTGCATTTCTCTGATCAATAGTGATTTGGAGCACCTTTTCATATGACTACAAATAGTTTTAATTTCATCCTCTGAAAATTGTCTGTTCATATCCTTTGACCATTTATTGATTGGAGAATGGCTTGAATTTTTATAAATATGAGACAATTCTCTCTCTCTATATATTTTTTATATATAAAGCTTTTTATTTACAAAACATATGAGTGATTTTTCAACATTGACCTTTGCAAAAACTTTTTTTCCCAAGCTTTTCCCCTCCTTCCCCCCACCCCCCACCGCTAGATGACAAGTAATCTAATACATGCTAAATAGGATAAATTATATGACAAATACAATACATGTATACATATCTATACAGTTATCTTACTGCACAAGAAACATCAGATCTAGAAAGAGAAGAAGAAAAAAACAACCTAAGAAGGAAAACAAAATGCATGGAAATATTCACAGAAAGCGTTAAAATGCTGTGTTGTAGTTCACACTCAGTTCCCACAGGCCTCTCTCTGGATGTATATGACTATCTTCATCACTGAACAACTGGTTTGAATCACATCAGAGTCACATATTATAAACTATAGCAGAGAACCTATTCTCAGGGTTTAAACACATTCAAAGATAATGAGTCATTAGCCTTGTGATCTTTTGGGTAAACTGTACTTTCCACAGGGTATTGTCTGGAAATATTCTCACTATTTCAATTCATTTATTATGACTTTGAAACTCAACATGAAAACAAAATGCTTCTCTCCAAGATGATCAAAAATCTCTTGATAATCCAATCCATTTCTTGTTTCTTATTCTTCTTGATTTCCTTGAAGCATGAGGTATTTTATTCTCTCTTTGACCTTGTCTCCTCTGACTTTTCGTGATAATTTTTCTCCCTCAGTTTTCCTCCTCTCTGGTCTCTTTCAGATTCTTTTAATGGCTCATTATACATTTCTCAGGCTCTAACTGTGACTGTTTTCCAAGACGTTTCCTGAGCTCTCTTCTCTTATCTATTACCTTTGTTTTTGAGATTTCATCAATTCACATGAATTGTTGACTTGGCAGATGATTCCCAGTTCTACATATCTATCCTTAGTCTCTCTCTTCAGATGTGGTCTCCCTTGAACAACTTCCTACTGAGCATTTCAACAGCATGTCTAATACATCTTTCAAGCTCAACAATTTTAAAACATAATTTATTACTTTTCCCCACTAAGCCTTTCAACTCTGATTTCCCTAGTTTTACTGAGATCACCATTTTCCTTCCACTTACTTTGATTCCAATTCTTGGAGTCATTCTTGATTTCTCATTCCACTTTATCTTTCATATCTAACTATTTTTCAACTATGAATATTACCTCCACAATATTTCTCACATTTATTCACATGATCATAACCCTATTATAGGGTCTTATTGGAATAGCTTTTTTCTTTGACCTTCTATGTGGGGTCTCTTGTCTTTTGAGCACAATTTTCACAAAGCTGTGGAAATGATTTTGCAAAAGATCATGTTAACTATCACTCATCCAATGGGGAAAAAAAAAACAGTAGCTCCCTATTGCCTTTAACTTAAAAACTGAACAGCTTCTGTTCATCTTAAAGTTCTTTACAAACTGAAACCACTTTATCTTTCTGGAAATATTTGACATATTTTTCCCTTTTATGTATTCTCCATTTTAATTGAACTGGACTAATATTCTCAACAGACCATTAATGTCTCAGTCTGGCATAGACTATTCCCCTTGTATGTAGTTCACTCCCTCCTGACCCTTCTTAAAATTTCCAGTTTCCTTCAAAATTCAATTCAAAAACTGCCTTCTCTAATAGGTCTTTCCTTTATTTTTTCCCCCAGTTATTACTGTCTCAAAAATTCAATTCAAAAACTGCCTTCTCTAATAGGTTTTTCCTTTATTTTTTCCCCCAGTTATTACTCTCTCCCTGCTTCTTTCCACAGTGTAGCAGGCACTATGCTAAGGAATGGACTGTTTGGGTTTTTTTGTTTGTTTGTTTGTTTTGTTTTGTTTTGTTTTGTTTTTTCTGAATTGTAACCTCATACCCTAGCAGAGTGGCAACCACAGAAGAACTATTTTTTCTAATATTTGTTGTTAATGGAAATATTAACAAACAATTTAGCAAAAACGAGAATTTTCTGATCTATATGGAACAGACAGTTGATGCCCTTATCTGGTGCTATCAATATACCATCCCAAAATAACAATACAGTCATTTTATGAATCTCTTTTTCCCTTCACCTTCTCCTTATGCATATACTAAATGTTCATTCCCAAGTCTACATACCTTTTCTCTAATTTTCTTAAGTTTGCATCACTCTCTCATCAAAATCTATCCATGCCTCAAGCTACCCCAAATGACTTTCCATCACTGAAGTACTACCAATTATTCTATATGTGGATCATTGAAGGAACTACTAGTATTTAACTAAGAGAAAAAAGCCTTAAATAGTACAATATAATTGTCTTCAAGTATTTGAAGATATATCATATCCAAGAGTAATTAGATTCATTCTGCCTAAATGCTCAAAGCAAAACTTGCCTTGATGGATACATGATACCAATACAAAGAAATAAATTTAAATTTAAATTAAAGTAAAACAATCAAAGAATTAAACAAAAAATTAAAAAGCTTCATTGGGAGATAGTGAGTTTCCCTTGGACTTTAATTCTTCAAAATACAAATGGAATAATTTTTTTTGCATTTTTCAAAAGTAAATTTTGTGCAATTAAATGTTGGGAAAAATGGCTTCTGATGTCTCTTCAATATCTGAGACACTGTAACTATATTATTTTCTGCTCCCACTTATCTGTCCTTTTTATTAATTCTTATTACAAGTATAATTTTACCACTTATCTCAGTGTTTGATTAGAATTTGTTATGACAAGTTAGTTCTTGTGTTTCAGTCTTTTCTACCTACCTAGATTAAAAGGTTTGATAGCAAGAATGACCATCTTCTCTTGTATCTATTATTTAGAAATAATGAGGCACTCTCTCAATATTGACACAGGAGGCATCAATGATGAGAGTAGAACCATTACAAAGTTGATAACCATTTCTACTCCAAGCCAAGTTGAAGCATCCCAGGGCTGTACTCCAAAGAACCCCAAAATAATGCCCTAACTCCCTCCCAAGCTTGTCCTATCTATTGTCCTAGTTTTCACCCAGATGTCATTGTCCAAGGGAGTGACTCATTGATTTAACAACTGCCTACATCCACACTGCACTATTCTCATAGATATTGGTCCTAGTTTTTTTCATAATGGTTTAACCATTCTTCTCAGTCATTTTTGCAATATCTTTATCCAAGGCATACCTAATATTTTTATTGTCCTTTTCTCTTTTGTCTCTATACTGCCCCACTTGGAGGTCTTATTAGTTGTGAAATATTTCCCACTCCTATATATCCAGTCCTTATCTTTCTCCTGAGCTCCAGTCCCATATAATCAACTGTCTTTTGGACATCTTCAACTACTTATCCCACATACATATCAATCTCAAATGTTCAAAACATAAATTATTAATATAAAAACCTTTTTTCCCTGCTTAAAGCTTACTTATTGCTTAAAGAGCAGCACCATATTTCCAATAACTTAAGGTCACAGCCTCAATGACATCCTTAATTCTACATTCTTTCTAATCCCCATATATAGACTGTTATCCAATAATGACATTTCTCTTGTCTCAACATCTCATTTATGTATCCCACCTTCTCATCTTTACACTTATAGCTGCCATCTTTACACTTATAGCTACCACCTTATGAATGGCTCTACTCACTTCATGCATGGATTATTAAAATTATCTTCTAATTATTCTCCCTACTTCAAATGTATCCCCATTTTAATCTATCCTACATTGTTACAAAAGTGATTTTCCTAACTACATTTCCAATTTTCTGCCATATATCTCTTGATATACTCTAAGGTCAGCTATACTGACCTAATTATTGTTATAATTCTGTCTTTACACTGGCTATACCTTTCATCTGAAATGGTCTTCTTCCTTTCCCTTTCCTTCCTGGCATTCTTGGATTTCTTTACTACTTGTCTTAAATCCCATGTTCTGATAGATGCCTTTCTTATCCTGTATACTCCAACCAACCCCAGCTGCACACTATTAAAGCCTTGTCTTTGACATCACTTCATACAACAGAGTATATATGTTATATGTTATTTCAAAATTGTCCTCCCCATCAGAAAGTAAGTTCCTTGAAGTTTTTATCATTTATTTGTATCTTTAGCACATTAGGACACATAAGGAATTAATTAATTCCTCTTCACTGGCTCAAAAGTCATAACTCCTGAAGCTTTTAATGTTAAAATCCTTAGTATTATTAAATATTTAAATGTCAGAAACAAATAGAGTTTTATCAATTCAAATGATGTACATCAGATATATTTCCCAATTCCATTCCAGCGAAACTAGATAAATTGCCATCTGAACAATTGGTCTTAGAACTGAGCAATATTGCTTTCCTCTAAGAGCAAAAAGACCATTGCATCCATATTACTTATGATTCCTCATTTATGTGTTGTCTCTATTAGAAAAAGATCTTTTTCACCCCATGGAATATTTCATTCTTCCATTTATAACCTCAGTTTTTAGCACAGTACTTTACATATAGTAAGCATTTAATACCTATTTTTGTTTCTTTTTTATTCATAAAATCATTTATGATAAAGTTATACAAGGCTGTAGTAGGCATTCAATAAGTTCCAATTTATTCCTTCCTACATGAGGTAAATCATAACTTGCAACATTTTAAACCACTACAACTAAAACTGGGCAGAATTCTTCTGACATTTTATAGTTTGCAAAATGCTTTTGTGTATATCATCTCATGTGGTATTGATGCAGAAGATGAAAGGAAATACTGCTTATCAATTTCTTTCAGTGTTCAAATTAAAGAAATGTTAGTGGCAGAAGAAAAAAAATGATTCCTGTAATTATAAAATATCAGGGTTTTTGACACATTTTTGGAGAAAAATAGAAAACAGTATTTATGAAGAGTTCTCTATATATATTAGACATTGAGATAAGTATTGTCATTATAAATACAAGTAAGTAAGAAATTTTCAGCCCTGAAAAAAACATATTCTAAAGGGGGAAGATAATATATAGGGGGAGCTAGAAAGGGGTCTGGGATAAGAATGTAGTCAACATGAATTTAGAAAGATATTGTAACACCCCCATGATGATAGACATTCTTTGGCTGTCACTCTTTTTTTCCTTCAACATAGTAACAAGTACATGATTACAGGAAGGAATGCAGTTTCCACTTTTAAAAATTTACCCTGATATTGTCACCTTGAGATTAAATACATCTACCATTAGCACCCACTAAACCCTATGATTTTTATTTCTATCTTTTGAAATTTTTAGGAAGGATTGAAAAGCCTTTGTTTTTCATAGAATTGACTTTTACCATAATATTCATATTGCCTAAGATCTGTGCTTTCATCAAATTATAAAACAAAAGTAACAAGGCATTGAATAGATGGTGTAGCAAGAAAGGAATAAATAAGGAAATAAAAGAAGCCTTTCTTGTTTCCTGCCATTTTTTTGTTATGCCATTATTGGTAGAATAATGGCGTATGGGATAACCAAACCATTATTCAACTAGGGCAGCCAAATGTTAGCTTGTGTATATCACCTGCATTAGTATAATGCCTTTCATTAAATGTAGTCTTTTATTTTAGACTTATGCAACAAGAAGCCTGCCTTTATTGCCGTCTATGTGCCTTATTTACACTCCAGTGATAGACAAGAGAAAAGTTTGATTTCAATAAGCTTATATTCCATTTTTATTATTTTTGTTTTCCTTTCAAACCTGAATGCACCTGAATGGTTTTTATTTAAAAGAAAATAGTTAAATTTTTCTATTTCTTCCCCATCTGTGTTTCTCTATTCTTTTCTCCTTCTTCAGCTTTCCTAAAAATAATATCATTTTTATGTGAAGGTGAGGGAAAAAAAAGTTTCAGTTTCAAGAAATAATTGTTTTAAAATGTAGGAATCACATTGACAAAATGTTCACTTAAAATGTCTATGTCTCTCCCCATTCACATAGTAAAAGTCACTTAAAGGCATGGAATGACTTCATTTTTTATACTATAAACATTTCTTTAAGTGTAATTAAATATTTGGCATGCTATTCACCTACGCAGGTAGGTGGCAAAGTGAAAATAGCGCCAAGACTGGAATAAGAAAAACTCATCATCTTGAGTTTAAATCTGGCGTTACTTACTTACTAGCTATGTGACCCTAGGCCAGTCACTCACTTAACCTTGTTTTTCTCAGTTTCTTATCTATAAAAGGAGCTGGAGAAGGAAATGGCAAATCACCTGGGCAATTCTGCTAAGAAAATTCCAAATGGGACCTCAAAGTTAGACATGGCATATAACAACTGAACAACATGTTGTGCACCAAGGAAAAGTTTAACTGAAATGCCAAACTCAGAGATCTATTTAACCCCCAAGTAGTAGAGCTTCCTCCCCATAAAAAAATCACCTTTTGTAACATGTGTTAATTGATATAAAGCTAATTACTTGAAGGTTATAACTATTTTATTTTTTTTCCTTCACAAACCCAAATCCCAACACAGAAACTAGAATGTTAGAAGTATATAATATACATGTGGTTGATTGATTTTGATGAGTAGGTGAAATAATATACAATAATATTATATAAAATAATATACAAAAATTTGAAAATAAAATATTGCAAAGTTGTAAAATTTGCAATAATAATAATATGTGAAATGTTTGAAAACTTGAAAGTGATACCTAAATTTCTACTGCTGTTATAATGACTATATGATATCTTGTCCTCTAAGTCTGTATAACTGATAATTAAGTTGTAATGAGGGTTTGGCTCATGCAAAGTTCCCATCAACTGTTATAACTTTTCTACATGAATAACATAGAGATTATCTTATCTTCCAACTAACTTGTAGTCAGATCCATTAATATATATTTTTAAGAGTAAGATTTCTTATTATGACCAGTTAAGAAAATTGATATATTGATGAATTGACAAATAGTCATTGCAAGCCATCCCCCAAATCTTACAAAAGCTAATTCAGGAATGAAAAGAATTAAGGGAGACATAACTTACAGTGGTAAGGACATGGTAATTCTATTATACTCTATGCTTGTCAAAAATATCTATAATATTGTGTTAAGTCAGGGAGCCACACTGTAAGAAAACTATTTATAAAGTAAAGAAAACCAGAGGAGAGCAAATAAGATTTGAAGGTCCTGAAGGTAATGCCACATGAGAATTGAAGGAAAAATCTGAGGATGTTTAGTCTGGAAAAGAGAAAACTCAGGTTGGAGGGGGGTTAGAGGAAAAAAAGGCGGGGGGGGGGAGGAATAAGGATGATAGTCATTTTCAAGTATTTAAAGGGCTTTCATAAAGAATAAAACTTGTCCTGCTAGGCCCTCCAGGGGAGAAATAGGTAGGAGTTAAAGAGACAAATGTATATGTGATGTAAATAAATAAATTAATTAATTCTTAAAAATGGAAATTATCTAAAAATATAATGGGCTCCCTTAGTACTTTATGATTTTCTCTTCATTGGAAGTCTTTAAGTTCTGGATGGATAAAGACTTGTTTATATTTTATAGTTGAGAGTCCTTACTGATATAGATTAGACTAAATGTCCATTGAAATCCATCCTATATCTAAAATTCTCTGATTCTGTAATTGAGAATTTAGATTCCTATTCACAGTGACATTCAATAGGATCTGGCAAACGTGATTTAGCTGCACTGAATATTGCCATAAATGAGAAACTGAGTGTGGTGCATACTTGGATTTAAGGGTTCTCTCTATGCATAAGGCATTCATTTCATTTCACTTACTATGGCAATTCTCTGCAGCATTCACTTTTCTTAACATATAAATAACAAAGTCTTTCACTTCCAACTCTCTTTTTTGCAAAGTAGTTGGCTATAATTTCCCTCCTAAATTTCAGAAAGGATGACAACTGTTACTCTAGAAAAGCCATTTTGAGAAGCCAGCTCAAAAAATCTCAACCATTACCCTGAATGTCAGACTATTCTAGAAAACTTCAGCATGGTACTTTGGCTGAAAGTAAAAGTATCAAATCAACCCCCTTATATAACAAGACTATAGGGAAAGAAACCAGATCTTTTTTTCTTTTTCTTTTTCTTTTTTCCTTTGGAAGATCATGAAACACTAAACACATTTAATTTAATTTTTAAAGAAAGGGTAGAGGAGAGCTTTCTGAGAGGAAAGGGAATTTCCTTTTCCATTTACAAGGCAATTTATTGTACTCAGAAGATAAGATGTACTAAGCCATCAGAGGTGATAATAACCTCATGACATTAGTTTTTAATGCTTTAGATAATAGAAATAATAGAACATGAAGATTCTTTCTATTCATTCTATCTCACTTGCAAAGAAAGAGCTTTTCTAACACCAGACATTTAACTGCTTTTTCTGGAAACAATAGACTATATACATTTGTTATTCTCATACATGGGTTCCCCCCAAATAAAGCATATGGGTTTCAAGGTAATTTGGACTCTATTTTCAAGTGAATCCATAACAAGTCAGCCCTTACCAACAAGTTTATATCATTACTTGTTAGAGAAAACAATTTCAGACCAACTCATTTGATCAAAAACATATTAAAATAAGTGACAAAAGAGCATTCTTTCTGTTGACCTAAGTTATAAGCTCCCACTCATGTGAAGACAAAATTATTTCTAGGAGACCCACAAATAGAAGGCAAGTGTGACAAGACCAAAAACATAATGAGGCACATTTATAATATGCATAGTTTATAGAAACATATATGTTTCTGTAGAGCAAACAAATATGATTGTGGCACATATGCAGAGAAACAACAGGTTTCAAAGAATATAGTGCTGATGATTTCTTCTTGCAATATCACATTGCTCTTATTGGGCTATTGAGACTAGTAATCACTATTAGTCTTCTTTGATTTGCAGTGGTTGCTAGAGTGTATTCTTAGTTGAAGATATGGGGATGATATTTAATCATAGCTAAATGATTTTTTTCCTTCCTTCCTTCCTTCCTTTTTTTTTTAATCTGCAGTGGTTGTCCCTGGATGGTGTTTCAATAGCTATCTAGTTCCTGCCGGTAGATAGTATTGTGGTTTGTCCCAATCAGTGACTGTAGAACTTCTAGCTTTTATTCTCAGCTGGAGTCTTCAGATGGAGTATTACTTGTTCCCCATAAGAGGAAGAGTGAACTATATCATCTCTGTGTTAGTCTAAAGTCCAGAGGTAAGCTTAACTGTGTTATAGATGCAAATGCACCTCACACTCATCATTTCTTTAGGAAATATTAGTTACTCATATCCTGGTAAGAAAAGTCTGTCAATGCTTCAAGGTTTCAGCAGGAGTGGTCAAGATCTCCTGAAATGATCTCCAGCCACAGGGCTATACTATAACCTTCTTGTGCACCAAGCAAAGCTTCTGTCCCAAGCTTCTATGGGACAAGATTAAAAGACTTTTGTAAGTTTTGCTTAATTCCACTCTAGAATCATTAAAAATGATTATTGTTTCATCAAACTCTGAGGCCCTCAGTTTTCTAAATCTCAAGATTCTTTCTGTTCTTCCATGAAAGTAAATGAGCATACAGAAGACAAAGAGTAAATACCACAAAATGCGGGTCTTTGACAGCATTGTCCAGCACCTCAATATCTTTGTCCATGTTCCAGGGTTTACTGTGTGTGTGTGTACGTGTGTGTGTGTATGTGTTTGTGTGTGATGTTTTATATTGCAGTCTGGTGAAATTTATGAACACTTTCTCAGATTTAAAAAAAATCATAAATGAAATAAATGCTGTTTCAATTAGAAGTTTGAAAAAAAAATAAAATTGTGATTATTTTTCCCTATACACAAGCTCATAGACTTCCTGAATTTTGTCCATGGAACTAGGTTAAGAAGCTTAATTGAAGACAATAATTTGAATTTATGGAAGAGAGATGGAAAAAACTTGAGGATTGAGTGAATAATTCTTTAGGATATGAAGAATTCTAATAAAAAACCAGTTTTCAAAATCAGAAATGATAGTCTTGGAATGCAGTGTGTTCATTTTTTCAGATAACCATATTAGGGCAATTACGCCGATAAGCCCTTAATAAGTGCTTGTTAGATCCAATTATATTTTTAAAAAGGACACTGCATTTGTAGTCACAGGATCTGGGTTAGAATCTCAGATCTGCTACTTACTACCTAAGTGATCTTAATTAAATCATTTAACTTCTCTGTGCCTTAGTTCCCTTATTTCTAATATACAGGAGTTGAGTCAGTTGACTTCTAATTTCACTTGTAACTCAACATATGATTCCATGTGATTTCTCACAAGGCAGAGAATAGTACTATAAAATCACTGAAGAAAAGTAGATTTCATTGCAAAAAAGAATTCACAGTAAAAAGGTATTCCATATAATGTAGCAACCTGCATTTTGGTGTTGTTTTGTACTATCTATCCAATTAAAAATCTGTTTCTCTTTAGAAAATGTGATATTCCAAATCTCTGCTATAACTTCAATGCTACAAATCTTTCCATATCCTTGCAGTAGCTATGCCACAGCCTATTCCCTCAATTTACTGGAAATTATATGTTTAAGGAAGTTCTCAAAGCCCTTGAGGAGATCATACTTCCTTCATGACCTCCCATTTAATAATGTGAAAACTTTTGGGATTAAAAGAATTAGAATATATCTTATCCTGTGGAGGAGAAAATAAACTTATACATACATAAATATGTTAAGGTTAGGAAGAGGGAAACTCCAAAAGTTTGGAATCCCAGACTGGTGTAATGAGGTATCTCAAAAGAATTTGCAGGCTCAAACCCATCTTCTAGTTAAGGGGCAAAGTTTTATTGCAATAGTAATTGTAATGCTATTACAAAGCAAACTGGAATTCTTAGGAAATTCCAGCAGTGAAATAGAAACAAGGAAAGACATTTTATCCAGCTTGTACCATAGATATGCTAATTCTATGGCTCAAGGATAGGGCTAGTCTATCATTGGCATATTAATTCTATGGTCCAATGGTAGGGCTAGGGAGTAATCTCCAGATTGAGGGATGGTCTTCAAAATTTGGTTATGAACTGAGAAATGAACTGAGAAATAGTCTATTCAGAATCAGGCAGATTGAACATGGGAGTTTCCTGAGGCAGACTCCAAAGCCAAAGATTTAGGATTTCCTGATTTATAGTTAGAACAGAAGCCCTCCTAAAAATCAGGGGACCACAAAATCCTATTACATCACATATATACACACACACACACACACACACACACACACACACACACACACACACACTGCATTTTAAGCAAATCGCCAGAATTGTAAAATTATATATAAATGTATATTTGTAAATTTTATAAGCAAACATTTCTAACCTAAAGAGAGAAATATCTAACCTAGGAAATACAACTGCTATCATTCAATATGTGTCTCAAGTCAAGGATATTTGATATAATATTTATACAATTTTCAATTAAGGGAAATGTCATGTAAAAAAACTCAGTTTGGGATTAATAATCCCAGAAAAGATTCCCTGCTCAATTTCTTCTTTGACCACTTTCTTCCAGCATTTCCCTACCATCCAAAAAGGGACTTCCTTTTTCTGATCATTACCTCAATCCTTTCTGAATGGAGAAAAAGAGATTACAACACAATCAAATTAGTTGAAGGGTAAGGCAAGGATGTTCAGACAAAAGTTAAAATTTGTTTTCACCCTTTTTTCAATTTTGTGAGATCTTAACCTTTGTTCTTTAACTTGTACACATTTTCAAAGAGAAATGTCTGGAAAGGGTTTTGTTAATCTTTGGAATGTTGGACCCCCAAAGTATATTGTAGTTATGGGCAATTTTTGCAGGGTGTTTTAAAAATTTTTATCATGGACCTCTAAACCAAGGTGTAAAAATTTATTTATTTATTTATTTGCTGAGACAGTTGGGGTTAAGTGACTTGCCCAGAGTCACACACCTAGGAGTGTTAAGTGTCTGAGACTAAATTTGAACTCAGGTCCTCCTGACTTCAAGGATGGTGTTCTATCCACTGCACTATCTCACTGCCCCAGTAGGATCCATTTGAAAAGAAATTAAGGCATATGCCATTGAATGGCAGGCAAAATTCAGAGAAATTAACTATAGTGAAGTTTAGATAGAAGACTAAATCTAAAAATGAACTGAGTAAGGCTCTACAAATGAGCAAATCTTTTACAAGGGAAATATAACCTTGGGGGTTTGACAACATAACTTGGTTTTCTGATTGGATGCAGTAAACTGTGAGATTATGCAGATTTTGTTACAGGGGGTACAAAAGGCTTAAGAACCAAAGGCCCACTTAAGGCTCAGTTGTTCCTAGTGGTGCTCCTTTTTGTTTGCCTCAGGGAATATTATAATCCAATTAGTGTTTCTCTCTGTTTGCCTCAGGGAGTAGGTAGGTGTCCAGATTACTTACAATGATTCAGGCCTTCTCTGCTAACACAGACCTGGCTACCCAGGACCTCAACAGTTTTGAAATAGATTAATATTATTTCTTAATATTATCAGTTGTATAAAAAGGAGGTTCAAGATATATTTCCACATACTCCAAAGAAATTATACAATCTCTTTGCCTGGAAAATTTTAAATGGAATAATTTTCATGTGTCCTATATATTTTAAATATAAATATGTTTGGAAGCTTTGAAGTAGTAAAATAGGACAGATGTAGCTAATATCAAGTGGGATTGAATTGTAGTCTTCATTTCAAGAGACTGCAGACTTCATTTAGTGGTGTCTAGTGGTTGTCAGTTAGAACTGGTTCAAGCTATCACAGATTCCATCCTCAACCTTTCTACCAATGCTCCCTTTCCCTTTTTGTTTGAACTCTGATCCCTTCATTAAGAATTACTCCTGCTAGTGAAATCCAGAATCTACTCTCTAATCTTACACTTAAACTTTCTTTCTTACTTCTAATGATGGCATGACCCTGCCCTTCTTGCTTTCCACTTTTCAAGGAAGATAATCTGATTCATTTTAAGGATTGCTGGACCTTGTTATTAAATCTTTTGTTCCATTTTTAGGAAATCTGACTCTTTCTATCCACTAGACAGTTAAATTCTCCCATTTCATTGTTTTCTTCAATTATAAGGAAAACATCCCAGGAGCAAGTACTGCCTTCTTTTCTATTTGAGTCATGTAGTCCTAGCAATTAGCATTGTGCCTTACACTTAATAAGTATTTAATAAATGACTTTTCATTCATTAATCCATTCATTTTGTGACTCTATATTGAAAGAAACTTATTAACTACTTTGAAATTGGTAGGGTATATTTGTACCTATGTGACCACATCTGAGCATTTCTTTATCTCTAATAAAAATATATTTGAAAAAAAAAAGTTCATGCTTACGAAACAAAGTTACATAACTTCAGATTTGGAAAAGATTTTAGATGTCATTGAGTCAAATGCATACCTAAATATTATTCAAAGCCATTCAGCTGCTAGTCAAAGATCCATGATAAAAGAAATAAATTGCACCCTAAAGAAACCCATTCTATGTTGTGATAACTGAAATTGTTAAGAATTTGTTTTTTCTTTTTGTTTGAAATTTATTTTATTTTCAAGAGAAAACTGACTCTCAAAATTCTAGCTTTTAGTCCTTTTTCTACTCTTTGAGACCAAGAAGAATAATTATAATGATCAGAGTCAAGATGGTAGAGCAAGCATTCATCTGAGCTCTCCCAATATTTCCCCTCCAAACAACTTCAAAATAACGTCTCAAAATGAATTATGAAGTGACAGAGCCAACAAAAAGCCAACAGCTTTTCTGTCTAAAGCAACTTAGGAAGTCAGAGATCTGTGATACAGAAGTGGAGGCTAGATAGAGCCCATGTGAATAGAACAGAAGTGATCAGATTAAGTGGTGGTTTTAGAAGTAGCAATAGCTTTAGGAACTCTCACTCTCACTCAAACTCTGAGAGCTCACAGCTAGTCAGAAAGAGATTAAACTGGCACTGAATACAGCACTAAATGCTGTTGATCAAATCCATTGCTGATACCTATGGTTGGGTTATAGTTCATGGGCATGGAGAACTTTTGATCAAAAGGGAGTAGAAAGTCTGAGGAGAAATGTTGCTTTTGATCATAAGGGATCTAGGACCTTAAAGAATACTATCATTTTAGAACACTATCATTTTTGATCCCAAGTGAACCGGAATGCTGAGGAACAATATCACATGTTATATTGGGGCTTTCCCTGGTTAAGAACTAGGAAATAGAGAAGAGCAGTGATGAGAATTCTCCCCAGATCATACCACTTTGGAATCACTAAATATTTCCAAATCTCCTATATAGCTCTAAAAATAGCAGCATGAAAAAAAAACTCTAAAGCTTAAGACAGTTCCCTTCTTACCAAGGAACACGGTCCAATTTTAACATAAAGTTCAAAATCAAAAAATAGGATAGGAATATAAGAAAATAAACAACAACAACAATAAAGCTGACCACAAAAAGCTTCTAAGGTGAAAGGAAAGATCAAGACACAAAGAAAATGAAATCAAAAAATGAATAATGAAGATAAGAAAATCCTGAAAGAAAAATTTGAATTGAACACCAGCACAACAAAAATTCCTGAAAGAGGTAAAAATTTAAAAAAAAATGAAAATCAAGTAAGATGAGCCAAAGAACACATTGTACATGATAACAGCAAGAATGTATCAGCTATGAAAAACTTGGTTCTTCTCAGTAGTTCAGTAATTCAAAGCAATCCCAATAGACTTTGGAAAGAAAATGACATCTGCATCCAGAAAAAAGAACTAAGGAGACTAAATGTAAATCAACACATTTTATGTTCACTTCTTTTTTCTGATCTCTCCCATGGTTTTTCCCTTTGCTTTGATTTTTCTCTCCCAACATGATTCACAAAGCAATGTGTATTAAAAATAAATAAACTTACTATAATTTTTTTAAAATGGAGAAGGTAGATTAACACCAGTATAATATAAACTTCATGAGGGTAAAGATTTTGTTTATATTTGAATAAAATTTAGTTCACACAGTGTAATAAATATTTGTTGAAGCAAAAAGAAAAAAAAAGAAAAAGAAAATCAAGTAAGATTGGTAGAGAAAAAATAGATAAATTAATATCAAAAGAAGAAAGTTATGAAAATACAGTTAACAATTTGGCAAAATAAACACAAAAATTACCCCCCCAAAAAAAAACACCTTAAAAACCAAAATTGATAAACAGGAAATAGAAGTACAAATGTCTGATGAAGAAACTAATTAATTTTATCTGAAAAACTGAAAGGTAATGGTTAATTTAAAAAAGGAAAAAATAGCAATTGTGATTTCAGACAATGAAAAAGCAAATGTAGATAAAATTAAAAGGCATAAGTAGGAAGAATACATGTTACTAAAAGAAACCATAGAAAATGAAGTAATACCAATACTAAAGTATATGCACCAAAAGACAGTATCCAAATCATTTAAGGAAAAAAAAGAAGAAAATAGAGAGCAAAACTATACTAATAGAAAATTTCAAGTATAATAAAACTGTAATAGGATGTCACTTTCACAAAAATAATCGTGTTTTAGGGCACAGAATTCTCAAAAACCAATATAGAAGAGCAGAAAATAAATTAAATATACCTTCTTCAGATCATAATGCATTTTTTATTTGAAAAAAGTACTGTGAAAGCATATATTAAAAGTAAATAGGAAAGTAAATAATATAATCCTAAAGAACTAATGAGTAAATGAACAAATCATAGAAACAATCAACAAATTCATTGAAGAGATGGACAATAATCAGACATCATAAAAGTATTTGAATGCAATCAAAAAATAGAGGGAAACATATGTCTAAATACTTATATCAATAAAAGAGAAAGAGCAGATCAATGAATTGGGCATGTTTCTAAATAAAATAAAATAAAACAAACTAGAGAAGAGAAAAATAAAAAATACTCAATTTAAAATAAAAATTGGAATCTTAAATATCAAAAAAAGAGATTAAAAAAGTTGAAAGCAAAAAAAAATATTGAATGAATAAGGAAAACTAGCATCTAGTTAATACAATTAATAAGTAAGATTAACTATTGATTAAATTAATTATTAAAAAAGAAATCCAAATTACTAGTATTAAAATGAAACTGATTAATGCAACATCAATAAAAATAAAATTAAAGTAATTATTAGGAAATATTTTGCCCAATTATATGCCAGTAAAGATGACAATCTAAGTAAAATAGATGGGCCATCAATGAGCTTCTTGGAGTGGAGGTGGAGATAGGAAAGGATTTTTGGAATAGACAGATGTATAAGTGAATACTACCAAACATTTAAGGAACAATTAATCACAATACTGCATAAATTATTTTTTATAAATAAGGAATAAAATAACTTCTGCCAAATTTTACTTGTGACATATGTCTATAGTACCTAAACTAGGGACAGCAAAAACAAAACAAAACAAAAAATCATAAAACAATTTCCTTAATGAATATCATTGCAAAATTTTGAAATAAAATCTTAATAAGGAAATTATAGCAATATATTACAAAGATCATAAATGATGACCAGGTAAGATTATAACAGTAACACGAGGCTGATTCAACATTAGAAAAACTTATCAGCAAAAATAGCAAAAACAATAAAAATCACATAGCTAAATAGATAGAATTTTTTTAAAAAAGCCTTTAAAAATATAACACCCATTTTTATTAAAACTATTAAAGAATGTAGAAATAAGTATAGCCTTTCTTAGAATGATAAGTACTACCAACCTAAATCCAATATTATCTGTAATGGGGATAAATGTTAAAACTTTTCCAATATGATCAGGGATGGAATAAGATTGTCCATTAACAAGTCTGTCCACTAGTATTCAATTTTTTATTTGAAATACTAGCTATAGAAATAAGGCACACCCCAAAAAAGAAATAGAAATTTAAGGAATAAAAGTATGCAACAAGTAAAAAAATAACTATCACATTATGTAGATGATATGATATATATTTAAAGAACTGTATAGAATCACTAAAAATTTTGTTAAAATAATTAACAACTTCACCAAAATTCCAGGATATAAAATAAATGTACATAAATCATCAGCATTTTTATATACTACCAAAGAAACCTAGCAAGAAAAAATAGAAAGATTCTATTTTAAACAATTGTACAGCATAAAATGCTTGGCATATCAGTCAATGCAAAGTTGATATTCCATGATCACTGTTATAAAATATTTTTCACACAATTGAGAAATTTTAAACAATTGGAGAAATATTTATTGCTTGTGTTAGACCAAGCCAATGTAATAAAAATGATAATTCTTCCTGTTAATTTACTTATATCATTCTCACCATATCAATAAAATCAGTCTTACCAAATCAATCAAATCAAATCAAAAATCAAATATACTTATATTAATCAAAATACCAAATAATTATTTTATTGAGTTAAAAATAATAACAAAATCCATCTGGAAGAACATAAAGTCATGTTATATAAAGGGAATCATTGAAAAGAAATGTGAAAGAATTTAGCTTAGTAGTACCAAATTTCAAACACATTGGCAATCATCAATGTGGCAATCATCAAAACAATATGGTCCTGGCTAATTAAAAAGAATGGTAGATCAGTGGAATACATTAGATATCAAATATACAGTTGTAAAAGATGATAATAATTGACTAACATTCAATAAAGGCAAAGTTCCAAGCTTTTGGTGTAAGTACTCAACATTTGGCAAAAATTGATGGGGAAGGGGCAGCTAGGTGGCGCAATGGATAGAGCACCAGCCCTGAAGTCAGGAGGACCTGAGTTCAAATGTGGTCTCAGACACTTAACACTTCCTAGCTGTGTAACCCTGGGCAAGTCATTTAACCCCAATTGCCTCAGCAAGAAAAGCAAAAAAAAAAAAAAAAAAATTGATGGGGAAAACTGGAAAACAGTTTGACAGGTGGTCATAAACTAAGATGTTATGCTATGTACCAAGATAAAGTCAAAATTTGTAAGTGATTTAGATAAACTCTAATATCATGAGTAATTTAGAGGAATATGGAAAAATGTACCTGCCAGATCTGTAAATGAAAAGTTTATGACAAAATAAGAAATAGAGAAGATCACAGGAAGTAAAATAGTTTTGATTATAAAAATTTGAAAAGCTTTTGTGCAAACAAAACTAATATAGACAAAATTATAAAGAAACTGGAAACTGGGGGGAAATTTTAACAAATTTGTCCAATGATGTCCTCATCTGTTAAACATATAAGGCACTTAGCCAAAATTATACAATTTAGACCTATTCCTCAGGTGATAAATGATCAAAGGATATGAAGAGATCACTTAAAAAATAAAGGTATAGAAAAAAATACTCAGAACCACTGATTCGAAAAAAGAAAATTCAAATAACTCTGACATACCACCTTACATTCATTAGATTATCTGATATTTAAAAAAAAAAACATTACAAATGCTGGAAGGGATGTGGGAAAAAATGGGACCTTAGTGCATTGTTATTGGAGTTGCAAACTTGTCCAATGATTTTAGAGAATAATTTGGAAAAATACCCAAAGGGTTCTAAAACTTTGCATACTCTTTGACTTGAGAATATGACTACTAAGTTCCTATCCACAAGAAATCAAAAAAAGGCAAAAAAACTGTACAAATTTATTTATAATAGTTCTTTTTTGGTGGCCAAAAATTGGAAATTGAGAGGATGACCATCAATTGAGGAATGACTACACAAAGTTTTGGTATATAATTGTGATGGAATACTACTATGTTATAAAAAATAATCAGAATGGTTTCAGAAAAATCTGAGAAGACATAAAAACTCAGGCAAAGTGAAGTGAGCAGAACCAGGAAATGTTATGCATAGTAGTTGTTTGTCCTTCATTTTGGAAAAGGATATATTATATCACCTAATTGTTGATGTCTTGATTTGTGCAATTGGATTTAATTGAAGCAGAGTTGAACAAAGTCAGCAGTGTTACTCTTCCCTAAATCACAGAAGTATAGTCACAAAATAAAAGTCAAAATGATTGGCTCTTTTCTGGGATATAGTAGATGATTTTGGCTTCTTCAATGCCTGACCAAACGCTAGGTGCCCTATATAGCACCTGCTTTTGGCATCTTCATGGTCTCTCTATCAAATTGCTTTCATCTATCTATTCCAACAAGAGAAGTCTTCATGTATTTGGAGTAGACATCCCTTCTCCTTACCCCCAACTTACTAAACAATATGAAACTTGTCAGTTACCCTTAACTTGCTTTTGCACATCTGCCAAGATACTTTCCTGGAATGTGGCTCCTGCACATGGTGCAGCTCCTTGGCACAGCTGGTAGCAATTACCTAAAACGTGGACACTGAAGGTGGATGAGCAATACTGAAAAATCTTTCATACCAGAGATGTCTGCTTTCATGAATACTCCATGAACCTTTGTATATAGTAATAGCAATATTATAAGAGTGAACAACTGCGATAGACTTAACTACACTGATCAAAACAATTCAAGATAATTCCAAAGGACCCATGATGAAAACATGCCATATATCTTCAGAGAACTAAGGAACTCTGAATTCAGATTGAAGAATACTCTTTTACTTTATTTTTTTGGGGGGGTTGTCTTTTTTTATCTTTTGCAACTTGGCTAATATGGAAATATGCTTTGCATGACTTCACATGTATAATTGATAGCAAATTGTTGGTCATCTCAAGAAGGGGAAGAGGCAGGAAAGGGAGAAAATTTGAAACAAACATTTAAAATCAAATGAAAAAATGTAATTAGGAATATTTAATAAAATAAACATATATTTTAAAATCTGAAAATAAATTTTAAAAGTATTTTTCTACACAATTCCTTATTTGCTTGAAAATATTTGAAATCAGTTCTATCTTCTTTTATCTTCCAATAAAATTTAATTTTTTTTTTTGCTTTTTGCTGAGGCAATTGGGGTTAAGTGACTTGCCCAGGGTCACATGGCTAGGAAGTGTCTGAGACCAGATTTGAACTCAGGTCCTCCTGACTTCAGGGATGGTGCTCTATTCACTGTGCCACCCAGCTGCCTCAAAATTTCAATTTTAAAGAAAAAAAAAAAGTTTCTTTAATCCATCTTCTCATGCATGGCATGGGCTTCATTTTTTTCACCAATCCATTAATTTCCTTCTGTAAATAGTTCTGTATGACAATCTTTCCTTCTAAAATATGGACGATTCCATAAAATGTGGATTGTACAATTGAAAGTATATTAAAAGTATCACCTTTCTCTCTAATACCATATTTGCATAAGAGAGTCTCAAAAAAGAAATTTTTTTTTGCTGCCACAAAAACTGCTCATTCATAGGTTATCATTACTTGAAAACTCTATGAGCTTTTCAAAGAACTATTTTTTTTACTACATCTGCACAATATATAGCTGATTTGTTTTAAAGGCTGAAGTGTGAAACTTTACATTTAACATTATTAAAATTCATGAAGTTTTATTAAGTTGATCATTCTTTCTTGACAAGATTATTTTTGGGACTGACTCACAAATATCCTCAGCTTAATGTTGCCTGAATTTTTTATTAGGTTACTATTTATGACCCCATCCAAGTCATTGATTAAAAAAATTAATAAAACAGAGCCAAAGAAATATTCCTGCAGCCTTCCCACAGTGAACTTGCTTGAAGATTGGCATTGATACATTGACTGCTATTCTTTCAAGCAGCAATTTAACTCTTTTCAAATCCATTCAACTTCATTATCATATAATTCACATTTCCTCATTTTTAACATAAATATGTTAATGAAATATACCTTTACTATTTAAAACTGAAATTTTCTGCAATAATTATAGGTTAAGATACTCTCTTCTATAAAAAATGAGACAAAGGAACAAATATCTCTAAGAAATGAATGATAATTTCAGATGCCTTCATATTAATGCTTATATCAATGCTAAAAATTATCTAATCCAATTCAACAAATTATGTATTGATGGTACAAGGTACATTGCTAGGTGTACTAGGGATTCAAACATAAAAGGAATTCATCTTAGATCTCAATGGTCTTTCCTTGTTACATGCCTTTAGAAAGATAGATGACATCTCCCAGCTGATACTATTTATCTAATATTGAAAAAGCAATGATTTATTTCCAATTCACCAATTTTGCTTTTCAATAAATTGGTGTCTTTTTCATATCTCTTTTGCAGGGCATTATATCCTTTTTGCACTGATCTCAGTTCATTACCCCATTTATCATCCAGCTCTCTTTTGAGATTCTTTATGCAATCTTCCTGAAAGGCCTTTTGAAAAGGGGACCAGGTTATATCTCCCTTGATGGTTTCCTCTGGAGTTGCTTTGTTTACAGGAACCTCAGGATCTGGGGTCTGCCCTTCTTTCTCTCGATAGAAGCTGTCTATGGTGAGAGCTCTCTTTTGCTTCTTACTCATTTTTTTTAGACAGTGTGAGGGTCTATTTAAGGCTAGAGAA
This sequence comes from Myrmecobius fasciatus, assembly GCA_023553655.1. Taxonomy (NCBI): domain Eukaryota; kingdom Metazoa; phylum Chordata; class Mammalia; order Dasyuromorphia; family Myrmecobiidae; genus Myrmecobius; species Myrmecobius fasciatus. Next base: position 26,744 of record JAJPUD010019176.1, read on the forward strand.
GCCTTGAATTAGGTAGTTTCCCCTGCGGCAATTCCGCTAATTAACTTCCAGGGCTGGGCTGGTGGGGCTAAGACTTTGCCTGATTTACTCCTTAAAAAAGGCAAATCTGCCAGAACACCTGCCCCCAATCAGGGCAGAGTGTCCTGAGTGCCTCAGATACACCCCAGGTGTTTGAAGTTTGGAGTTTGGAGTTTCTGCCACTCTGAGCTGTGTCCCACCCAGTTCTCTGCCCTCAGCTCCGAACTGCACTGAGGAAACTGCTTACCCTGATGCCCGACTGAAACAGACCTGTTATGAAGTTCTTCAGAGGTAACTGCA
>JAJPUD010019177.1:0-27057 GCA_023553655.1 Myrmecobius fasciatus
CTCTCTCTCTCTCTCTCTCTCTCTCTCTCTCTCTCTCTCTCTCTCTCCCTCCCTCCAATTTCTCTGTCTTTCTCTATCCCTCTCTCTTTCTGCCTCTGTCTCTCTCTTCCTCTTTTTCTCTGTTTCCCTCTCTCTGTCTCTGTCTGTATTTTAGGCAGAGTGCACCAACAGCTAGGAGCACCAGGAAAAGCTTTGACAGGATGTTATACATAAGCTAGCTCCTGAAAGAAGAATTAGGGATTCTAGGAGGCAAAGATAAGAAAAGAGTATATTCCAGGGGCATAGTTAGGCAAAAGTGTGGCTGCAGAAGATAGGATGTAAAGTTTAGGGATCTACAATTAGGTCAATTTGCTTGGATAACCAGATTGTAAAGGGTTTAAAAAAACCAAACACAAGATCCTAGGCTCTCTTATTTTGTGCCCTATTATAGGACTAGATCTTATCTTCACATTTAAACTGGAAGCTCCTCCAGGACAAATGATATGTTTCCTCTTTCCAGATCCTGGCCAGGGACAAGACAGATTCTTGCTGAATGCTCTTGAATTGAATTCAATTTACCCTCATGCTGGACACAGCCAGTGTATTCTTCAGCCGGTATTTGCCATCCTTCTGGGGGAATGTATAAAGAAGAACATCATTCATCTAGAAAAAGAGAAAAAAGCAGATCATTAGCTTTCCTACTAACCTCACAGATTTGCAATTTGTTAAGGGAAAGAAGATCTGAGTTTCTGAAGGGAAGCTGGAGGTGTGGATGAAATGAATCTTGTTGTTTCTTTAGGAGTCTCTAGAGCGAGTCCAGAAAAATGCCAGCCCATAGCCCATCCCCATAGATCTTAAGGGCAGAGCTCCATAGAGTCATACAGTCCAGTGCCCTCATTTGTAGATGAGAAATAGATGCAGATGATTGTCCAAATTTGTGCAATTGATAAGTTTCTTAGGAGGGATGTGAACTCAGGTTTTCTTGCTTCCAAGTCCATTCCTTTATTGATTATTCCATGGTGCTACAGAGAGGGAGGCACCCAGAGAATTCTCATTAGGAGAACTGGCTTTCTTGGGATTTGACCAAGTTTAATGAGACATCGTCACCTTAGAACCTTTCTTTCTAAAGATAATTCAGTGCTTCCATCAGAAGATGGGGGAATCAGTGCCCCAGAGGTATCAGTGGAAGCCAGTCCTAGAGGCCACAGTATGGTGGAAGAAATACAAGCTCATTGAATAATAGGAATTCAGTTATCCCTTCCATATCACTACTTTTCCCATTGCAGTTTTAATATACCGTAGATCGGCATAAGAAATTAAATGGGAATTTTGAGGGGGTTTTGTGGTTGCCATAGATGACACTTGAAGGCCAGCAGGTGACAGTAAAAGTTTAGAACTCAGAAATGCACAAAATATATAGTATTGTATATATCAACATATTTTATCTTTTAGTTCTATAATAATTCATTCTTCTGGCATGAAAAGAGAGCCAAACAAATTTCAGCAGATTTTCTAGATTATGGGGTGCCATGCCCCTAACAATATGGAAATATCTATATATTTTAAATTTTAATGGACTTTATAGTCATCTAGTCTGCTCTCTTACTTTTACAGATGAGACAACTGAGGCCTGGAGAATTATATAAGATCACACAGTAGTATAAAGAGATAGCACTGGGATTTGAACTCAGATTCCTTGACTCTAAATCTACCTTTCTTCCCACTGATCCGTGCACTGAGTATAGGATGCAGAGCCAGAAGGGACCTTAGACTTTATCTAATCTGATTTAACTACATCAGTTTTATAATGAAGTAATTCAGGATCTTAGGGAGTCTTCTAAGATCATCTATTTCCAATTTCTTCATTTCACAGAAGATAAAAATCCAACTCAAAGAGTTAGAGAGGTTTGTCTAGAGTATAAGGGATAGAGTCAGTATTTGAACATAGGTTCCCTGATTCTAAACCTAGTGTTCTTTCCTATTATACCGTGTCCAGGCTAAGTAAGAGAACTAACTGTCAGAAATGGATCTGTCTCTAAATTTCCATGGCAAGTCACTTTCCTTCCTTGAGCCTCAGTTTCCTTTTCTGTAAGATGAGGAGTTTGGACTCTAAGGCTCCTTTGCCTCTACTATTCCATGACTTTGAGTGTGGGGTATTTGCTTATATTCAGGGCTTCAGAGTTCTCAATTCAATGGGAAAACCAGTTGCCAATGGAGTGATGGAGAGCACTTGGGGCTTATTCTAAGTCTTCAAGAGAGAAAGGAAAGGCACAGATCCTGTCTGCCATCAGCTGCTTCCCAGAATGCCCTGCTGAGCTTGTAGCCTCCAAAGCTGATTTTTTAATTTATCAAGAATGGGCATATTTTCATCTCTCTCCCTCCCATTTTTTTTAACCTGCCCCCAGCGCACAGTGCTGCCATGGCAACTGTGATTAGCATTCCAGGATTTTATTAAATGTTCAGTGTGGCTTTGTTTGCTAATTGCCAATTGAGAGGTGCTTTTTACTTTCTTCCTTTCTCTGAACCACACACAAAGGGGAAAATAAACCTCTAATCTCCAGCAGCAGAGGGCTTGTCCTGTGACTCGGTGATCAGAGAAAGAAGAATATTTGGTGGTTTCCCATAAGACACCAATAGGTAACCCTGGTAGCCACTATGTCCATAGGCATGTTTCTGAGGAAGGGCTTGAGGTCTTTTCTCCAATGTGCACCCTGGGCCACCATTCACCTGGGACCTTTGTAAGGTCTTGGACCTCTCCTGACTCCCTGTGAATTTTGCAATTGTAATTTCTCCAACTGGGGCATTAAACAGGAGGGAAAAAATAACAGTTTCCTTAAGTAGTCTTTTTATCCTTTTATGTCAGATCTGGCAGGGATCTTGCCTTAGAGATAAGCTAGTCCAATCTGATGATATTAGAAGGTCAAGGAAACCCAAGCCCAAGGAATGGTAACATGATCTAGTGAAAAAGCTCCTGATTGGAAGAGAAAGACCTATCTTTCGATTATGCTGGCACCGATCTTTGTTGCATGAACTCAGGTGCATCATTTTCTGGTTCTGGGTCCATTTACTTCTTTGTCAAATTGAGGGGGTTGGAATAGGTGGTCTCTAAGGCCCTCTCCAGCCCTAAATTATTATCTTGGAGGTGAAATAATTTGTTCAATCATGAAGCTGGTTAGTAACAAGTCAAAGACTCAAATCTGGGTCTCAACTTACAGATCCATTCAGTTAAATTCAACATACATTTATTTTGTCCTGTGCTTTTAAAGAAAGGAAGCACTAGATTGGGAGTCAAAGAGAGGACAGTTAGAAATGCAGTAGATAAAGCACTAGACTTTGAGTCAGAAAAGACCAGAGTTCAAATCTAGCCTTGGACACTAGTTGTATGAATTTGGGGCAAATCACTTAATTTCTGCCTCAGCTTCCTCAAGTATAAAATGGGAATGAATTCTGTGGTCCAGACAAACAGCACAAGATCTGTTCCTCACAAATGGACATTCCATTTCCTAATTTTCTCATGACTGGAATGCATTCACTTCTCATCTTTGTTTCTTAGAATGCCTAGTCTCCTTCAAAACTCAGCTCCAATGGCACCTCTTCCATGGGCTCTTTCATGTAACTCCCCTGGTTATTTCCCACTTCCCATTTTCAGGGATATTTCTAATTATACCCATAGTTGTTTCTTCATTAGAATATGATACCTGAAGACAAGCACTGTTTTATTTTTGTTTTTGTATCTCCAAAATTTAGCTCAGTGCCTAACACATATTAAGCACTTGGGTTTGTTGGCTGGCAGTCTTGGATATGAGTTATTTTCCCACCTGGACTGTAACCTTCTTGAGGGTAAGGATGGTGTCTGATTTGGTTTTTAGCAAACAGTGTAGAAACTCAGAAATGCTTGCAATAGAACTTGTGAGGAAAGACTAAATTTGATGTGAACTCTTAGACAACTTTTAATAGTTAGCCTTGCCTCTCTTTTTGGTTCTCAGACCTCTTCCAAGCCCTTCTCCCTAGAATTTAATATTCTCAGTACATTGTGATTATTCTGTCTACAAAACACACCCATATAAAAGTTTGAGTTGTAGAGTTGTCTCTACAAGCCCAAGCCCAGGAGAAGCTTGACAGAAAAAGATCTCCATACCCACCAAAAGCTGCCTATTCCTTTTACTTCTCACTCTCCGACAGCAGGTTCTCTAGAGGAATTCTTGGAAGGCTGAGATCACAGAGAGTGTCTCCTTGGGGACCTCCCATGGGTGTGTAGGAACCGAGGGATGGTGAGTGGGAGGGGGTGTGGCTGAGTTAGCCCTGTCTGTGCAAAACCCTTCAGCAGAGCCAAGACCTCAGGGGAAAGTGGGCCAGCCAAACACCAGAAACATCCTGGCAGGAAGCCCCAAATTCAACAATACCACTGGCCAAGGGAAGCCTGATGACTCTGAGGTTTGACAAAGGTCACTTACACACCCATATAACAACACACACAAACACACACACATACATACACACACACACCCCCCCAAAAAACATCAAATCCTCCTTTCTAACTCCCAACTGGCTTAAAGTAGATTGAAAAACACTCAGATTCTTCCTATATTAGCTGAGATTTGTAGTACCATGTCAGCCTTTTCAGCCTTAGCTGTTTGGCAACCTCAGTTATCTGGAACTCAACTGGAAACCAAGAAGAAGAGCCAAAATGGCTGCTAAAAATACAGGCAGTAAAGTTCTTGCATGTTAGAAATAACAACAACAACAACAATAAATGTCAAGATAGTGCTTTGTTTACATATCACTTTGCAAATAATAATTCATTTGAGCTCATTAACAATTCTGCGAGTATGTATCACTGATATTATTATTCTCATTTTATAGATGAGGAAACTGAGGCATGCCCACAGTAACAGAGGTGGTGGTATAGTGTGGACTTGAATTGAAGGAAGACTTGAATTTGAATCTTATTTCAGATACTTATTATCTATTTGATCCTGACCAAGTCCCTTAATCTCGTTTACCTTGGTTTCCTTATCTATCAAATGAAGTGTTGCACTTGTTGAGCCTCTAAGTTTCCATCCAACTCTCCAAACCTGGCATAATACCCAGGATGCCTTTATATTCTCAGGAGAATCCCATCAATCCCCACTGGCTGTTACTTTATTGTGAGAATCCAACAATCTGGGTATTGGTTCAGCCCAAAGCAGATGAGAAGCAGAAAAGAAGGACTAATATTGACAGCAAATGAGGAGAGAGGAGATGTGAGTTTGTGTCCTCTGTTTAGGAAGGTGGGGAAGGAAGTGTCCCCTACTGGACAAAGATCCTCATCTTTCTAAAGGCCATGCTGAAGGCACTGGAGACACCAAGGCAAATCTGATCATGTGCTTAACCCATCTTTGCCCTCTCCCCTTGGACTAGAGACATCAGATTAAAATGAGCTCCAAAGACAACCTGTTAAAGATAAAGAAAGCTCAACAATCCCAAGATGATCAGAGAAAAAGGAAAAGAACGTATACATTCTAAAATACTTGCAGCAATTCTCTTTATGATGACTAGAAATTGTAAATTGAGAGGAATAGTTGAATAAATTATGTTATATGATTGTGAAAAAAAAGAAAGCTCAACAAAGCTTTAATGAGGAGAGATGGGGAAGAACAGTTTTGTTTTCTCTTTGTGGGCAGGGTTCAGATTTTCCTATTACTCTCTCCTATCATACCAGGTAAATGCCCTTCTCTTTCCCTTCTCCCTCAGCCTTTTTCCCTCAGGGGAGAGCCAGTTGACAATTGTCTCTGGAAAGGTAGATCTTCAGGGGATCTTGGAAGTCATTCAGTTCAACCTTCTCTCCCCACCTCCAGTGAAGTGAGGGAGAGATTTTCCAATGAGGATTGAAAGGTTATAATTTTTAATTTCTCTTCTTAATCTTTTCCTAAGATGGAGCCTTACCTATACTTATTAAAAGTTTATTTGTTTTTCTATGGACTTTATGCTTTAACCTATCGTGTTCCACTGCTCACCTGCAGTGGAGGAACATCAGGGAAAAGAGAAAGATGTGTTTTTAACTGTGATTTGTTTTTGTTTTTGTTTTTGTTTTTGTTTTGTTTGGTTTTTGGCATGCCAACCATTGATTGGGGAGTTGTAGCTTAAAAAAAGTTATTGATCCATTTAAAAATATTTCTAGTAAACAGATTAAAAAAAACCCTAGATTTCTCTAGGCAATGAATAAGTCGGAGGAGAAGGGAGAATACCATGACTAGTTAGGCTGGTATTTTAGGTGAGCCTTTATTATTTTCCTTTCCTTTTTCCCAGTCTAGATTTGAGAGGAAAATCCCTCCCAGAGGTGTGGCATTCAGAAAGAAGCTGAAAGAGATAGTCATACCCAAGACTAAAGAAGTTCCACCCATATCAGGGCAGGGGCAAGAAAGAAGGGGTGGCAACCCTGATTACCCAAGCACCAGATCACCATGCTACCACATCATAGCACAACTGGGGGGATCTTCTCTCTTGAAGTTCTGATAGTCTATGATTTCTACGAAAATGTGAATAATTCTTGGAAGAAAGTGTAACCTTAACTCTTTCCTCAAAAGACACCCTGATGGAACTCAGGATAGTTTCTAAAAGCAAGATCCTACAAAAACGAGACACAGGATAGATACTTAGAGAAAAAAGAAGACATCGAACATTAGGAGCTTAGAGGAACCTTAGTACATGGAATATTAAAGCCAAGAGGAACCTTGGAAATCATTTATTTATAGATCATAGTGACATACACTTATACCTACAAACTCCTCAGTGAAGCATTAAAAATCCATTACAATTTGACTTTAGCCTTTTCAGGATTATTGGACATTGTTCCCTTTCATGTACTCTATGTTCTAGCCATAACTTACTTGCAGTATCTCCTACTTACCCATCTATCTCTGCTGTGGCTCTGGATAAGTTGTGCTTCATACTTAGAAGAGACTCTAGAATCCCTAGCTTCCTTTCCTGATCTCCCTTTAATGGTTAATTCTATCTTCCTTCTCAAATAAGCATGTATATATATATATGTATATATATATATACATATATATATATATGAATTTACATGTTGGAGCTTTGCTTCCCCTTCCAGCTTCCCACCATTGGCCAATATAAGTTCCTTGAAGGGCAGAGATTATATTTAATTTTATCTTTGTGTCCAGAGTATCCAACACATGTGCTTCACACAACAGATAATTATTGGGTTGGCTAGCTCAAGGCCACATAGCTACTAAGTGGTAGAGTTGAGAATATAACCCAGGTCTCCTGAATGCTAATCCAGTGTGTCCCACTACACTGCATGGAAAGGAGGCTGGAAATGGGGATCAGAAGATGCCAGAGGGTTCTTTCTGGCTAGACAAGGTTATAAAATCTATCTTTCTCATTGAACTGGGGGATCCTTGAGGGCAAGGGTCATGCTGTTTGACTTTCTTTGTAACCCAATAAAAGCCATTTGGTGGGCAGACTGGCCCCAGCCATTCCAGATTCTTACCAAGAACAGATGCCGAGGGTGTCTGGACTTTCCTGTCACTTTCATCAAAGTCCCTTCTTTCAGAAATTCCTGCAAAGAATAATCTGGTATCAGTACCTGGCTCCTTGTGGGTCAGCTACTTGGTCCCCATTCAGTCTCATTTATGTGCCAGAACACTTGTCAAGCAAGAGGAGGGGAGCAAGCCTTTCTCCCAAATTAGTCATATCTCATTACACACAGGAATGATGAGGAACTGAGGCTCCAGGAATGTGACATGAGCTGTCCAAGGTCCCACAGGTGGTTGAGCAGTAGAGAATCAGGTTTACAGAGCCAGGTCCTCTGACTTCAGATCCAGCACTCTTTCTGCTCACCCCTATTGGGTCCTAATTAAGCCAAAGCGTGGATTTGATTTAAGAAAAAGGCTCAGAAAAAGAATAAATGTTAGTTCCAAATATAACCCTGCCAGCACCACCTTCTATTTTCTCTCTCAGCTTCTTTTCCTTAATTGGCAATAATATGGAAATGACATTGTTTATGGTTGTTTGTCAATAGAGTTTTATGTTCATTATTCATAATATTAAAACCAGGTGGATTTCTTTCCCTTAAAAATAAACCAATTTTTTAAACTTATGAACAGCTCTCAGGAGACCTCTTTTTTCTTTTGGTCAGGGACCTTCCATAGGATTTTTTTTTGGGGGGGATTGGGGAGAATGTTCCCCTTCTTTCCCTTCTAAAACCAACTGATTTTCTCTTCTTCAAGAGGAAGGATGCTTCTTCTGAACTCTGAGACAAAAATACATCGACTCCTTTAAAAGTAGAGGCCTGCTCACAGGGCATGGATGCTTCTTCCTATGGAAACATGACGCATGACCATGGGTACCAACCCTGACCCTGGGGAATAAGGCAAGCCACCAGCCCAGGCCTTTTGCCCTCAGCTTCTGGCCCTGGGCCAGGTAGAACAAGAGGTCCTGGCCTCTCCCTCCTCCCCAGGCCCAGAGCCCAGCCTAGCCTGGACCAGTAAACACCACCTGTAGCCAGGCTGAGCTGAGGTCTCACCCTGCACTGATCCAAAATAAAACTGGCCCCCAAACAATGGCCTTATCAGGGGCCTCACCCACTGTGCTTACCCTTCCTGGCTGGAGGAGGTTGTTCTGGCCTCTGACGCTGTGCTCAATGTGGACCAACTTCTGGAGGTTTTCCTGAGGGCGAGACAGGAGTAGAAGCTTTAAATGGGTCAGAGAGATTAGGAGAAGCCTGATATTTTTCATTTCCTTATTTTTTTAAAAATCCATATATGTATCCAATCAACACTTATTGAGAACCTGCAAATATTCCGTGCACAACTAGGGAGAAAGAGATGGTTAAGACATGGTCCCTGCCCTTGTGGAGATCACAGTCTAGGGGAGAATAAGACTGTTAGTAATTAAGCATAATACAATTAAGGAGATAACTAATAACCTGAGGGAACTGTAAGCACAGTGCTGTGGAAGAAGAGGTAGAGAAATTACTTCCATCTTGAAGAAATCTGAGGTTTCTCTGAGGAGATGCTATTTGAATTAGAATAGGAGTTTCCCAGTCAGAGATGGGGGGTGGAGCAAAGAGAATTTTTCCATGTATAAGTAATGATATGGCTGTTGGAAAAAGATTGGGGAGGGATTGGGCATATGTTTTGGGAATGGTGAATTGGCCCTATCCTCCAGGTAGGACCAATTCAGGTCCTGAACTGCTAGTTTGCCAACTTTACTAAGCTGACTAGCCAATCTTCCTAGGCTATTGGCCTGATAACCAACCAGAGAGGTTGTGTGGGATGGAGAGGCTACTCAGATATGGAGCATCAATGGTGGAAAGAGCTTGACAGATGGTTAGGCAAGAGACGGAGAGCTATGCTATCTGGCCTATTCTTCCAAAAATCTCAAACCCAATATCCTGGCCAAAAGGCTGTGGAAATCAGTATCCATTAAGAGCTCAAGATTCACAGAAAAAGAGAAAGCTATTGACACACAGAGAGGGGCAAAAATAAGGTTACAGAGATGAAGACAGAAATAGGATGAGGATTGAAAGGAGTAGATGTAGAAACATAGAAAAATGTATAGGAATCCAGATAGAGTTATCTACCTCAATAGATATGAGAGAGACAGAGAAAGGGAGAAATAAGACAAAGAGAAAGGGCAAAATCCCACAGATTCATTTATTCATCAAATATTTACTAATGTTGAGAGTTAGAAGTTGCTTATTTGCATCCTGTTTGACTTCAGGGAGGTCATTTGGACTCACTGGCCCTCAAAATTCTCATCTGTAAAATGAAATAATTGTACTAAATTATCTCAAAGTCTTCCAGTTCTAAATTTTATTAATCTAAATTCTCAGTAAGTACTGTTAGCCACTTGGGTTGATACAAAAGTTGGATTAAACATGGTTCCTGCTCTTATGAAGCTTAGGGTCTAATAGAGGACTAAGGTACAAAAACTGGTGACTAAAATACTCAATATTAAATGGTCAGGACATTAAATAGTATTTCAGGTATAAGGGAGGATATCAGTAATAACAGGAAAGATCAAGGAAGGCCTCCTAAAGCATGTAGCATTAGATTTGGGCTTTAAAGAATAAAATCAAGGTTTTGTGGAAAGAAAACTGTGTTTGGAACAAGAGGATTTGGGTTCACACATCCTAGGTCTGGTACACAGGTATCAGATTAGATAATCCCTTAATTTCTCTGGGCCTCTGTGTTCTTTCTACAATATTATTGTTGGCCAAGATCTCTTTCAGCTCTAAATATATTATTTTATGATCCTGTGTGAGAGAAAGGCCATTCTATGAATAGGAAACACCTTGAACAAAGGTCCAGAGATAGGAAAGTATAGGGCATTTTTAGGGAACAGCCTAATTCAGATGGGGTATAGGAACAGTATGAGACAAAGCTGAAAAGGTAGGTGCTGCTAAATTAATGAGGACTTTGTATGCCAGAGAAAGAAGTATGAACTTTATTAGGTGGGCAGTAGGGAGCAACTGAAGACTTTTGAGCAGAGGAATGACAATAATCAGATCAATGCAGAAACAAAGATTATTTAAGAAGTGGCCTCAAAGTCACTTCAAAGGTGTGTGTATTGGACTGGAGAGAGTGGATGCAGTAACTTCTGTTTATTATAAAGTCCAGAGAAATGGTAGTGAAGATGGTGATGATGAGAATTGTCCATATTAATAAGGTGGCAATAAGAAGAAAGAAAAATGGATCCATATGAAAGATGAGATTGAGGGAGAATAGATATAATCTGGTAAATGATCCTTTCAGTTGTTAGTGTTCATCCCTTCTTCAAATTACCTTGAATTTATTTATATATTAAGGTAACTCCAAGACTATAAATTGCAAAGAAGCCAATTTGTATTGGTAGAGGGAGTTTGCTCATCTGGGAGTTTATTATATTAAAACTTATCTAGAAAAGGCAAGAAGGGAATGAAACCAAGGAAACAAGTAAAATTCTTAGCTTGTGTGAAAAGAAAGGAGAGGAGAGAGGGTGAGTGACCATATTTAAGAAGTTCTGAGGAAAGGAGGAAGGGATCTGGAGACAGCGGCAGTAAGACAGGTATGGCAACATTTGGACAGTGGAAAGAAGGAAGAAAGCCTCTTAGAAGCCCATGGAATTATTATTGGGTAAGGAACTATCATGTAAAACAGAAGGAAAGTCACAACAGAATTGGCAGAAAGTCACTGGGTAAGGCTGCCCCACTGATAAAACATGGTGCCATCATAGGTCCCTATAAGTTCTCTGCCAAGTCCAATTCCTTAAGGAAACCAGGAGGTTGAAGGGAGAGCCCAAGAGTCGTGAGCTCATGGACCTCCTCCTCCTACCCCTTGGCCATTGAAGCATTCATTCCACATGTGGTTTTGATTCCTTTTCTTCCCTCTTCCATTGTCTCCCTCCTTCTCTGTCCCCCTCAGCCTTGCTCCTCCCATCCCCTGCCTTCCCAATCTCCCCTGCTTTGGAAGCTGACATAAAGGGAAGAGGGATTCCATAACTCAAGAAGCTACTTAAGAGCTTGGTTAATAGGACACAGATGCGCCAGGCCCAGAGACATGAGCACAGAGTAATGTTGGGTTGGTGGCAAAGACATTTTAAAGTGTCCTTCTCTAGGAAGCACCAAGATTGTCATGCTGCTGAAGACCAGCTTCTCAGAAGAATTCCACCAGCTCCCCATGTGTGTAATGCAATTTATATTTTCCCAACTCCCTTCACAGCCTTTCTTTCATTGGATCCTCATGAGAATCTTTTACAGGTAAGAACCGAGGCTCAGGGATGGTCTGTGTTTATGGCATAACGGGATCCTGAACCATTGTGCCTACTTTTACTGAGGGGAGTAATTAGCGGAAGACATTTCAGGGGATATGAAGGGAAGGGTGATATCAGAATGGAAAGGTAGATGGGATGCATAGTTTGGAGACATGTGAGTGCCCTGCACATTATGGCAGCATCTTCACACACACACACACACACACACACACACACACACACACACCCCTTTCTCTCTGTCTCTCTGTCTCTGTCTCTGTCTCTCCCTCCCTCTCCTTCCCTCCCTTTCTCACACTCACACATACACATATAAAAATAGCTGACAGGGTGTCCCAAAATTCTTAATGTGGCTATAAGCTTTAATGATTCTAAGACTATAAGTATTACAAATTTACAAAACCCCTATCATTTGAAAGTTTTAGTATGTATATATATATATTCCTTTTGTACTTATTTTGTTAGAAGAATTTTGAATAATATACTTAAAATTTTTTTTGTTGTTGAGGCAATTGGGTTAAGTGACTTGCCCAGGGTCACCCAGCTAGGGAATGTTAAGTGTCTGAGACCAGATTTGAACTCGGGTCCTCCTGACTTCAGGGCTGGTGCTCTATCCACTGTACCACCTAGCCTCTCCCTATACTTTTAATTTTCATTAAGACACAGATGTGTGTCATTAGACACTGTGTAGAACAGCTTTTGGATGACACTTTCTCAGATCAGTGGCTTGGGGGAGGAGGTCCTCTTACAGACCTCTTCACCTGGGGTCTTATCACAACAATGGAGCAGCTGAGCAAAGTTTTAGCAAAGTTTGAAAGGCAACTAGCACAGTGTATATATAGTACAAAGAGTGAAATTATACCAAATTTTAATAAGAAACAGGACACTATGTAAAGTTTAAATAACTTACCTTTTAATTTTTTGGTATGTTTGTAGCATGTATGCTTTTGAAATTATTAATATTCAAAACTGCACCAAGACTTTTGGGATACTGTAGTTTACAAAGTGTTTTACACAGAACATTCAAAAGCATACATGCTACAAACTTACCAAAAATTAAAAAGTAAATTATGTTACTGAGGGGAATGAAGAGGCCTTGTCCAAGGTCCATCAGCTAATAAGTATTCTGAAGCATAATTCTTGGTGAAGCTAGAAGAGACCAACTGTCTCATTTTACAAATTAGGAAACTGAGGCTTAGGAAGGTGAATCTATTTGTCAGAGATCACACAGGCATGAGGCACCAGAGGTGGATCCAAACTCAGATTCACTGACTGCTCTTTTCACAGTATTGTGATGCTTTTCCTGACTCACTCATTGCTCTACCCACTAAGCCAGGATACTTCTATAGAGACAGAGACAGAGATACCCTGCCTCCTGGATACTGTGGTTAGGATCAAAATATTTTTTCTTGGGAGCATCTATTGCAAGTTTGTTCTGAGCAGCCCCACAGGTATAAGCAATGGCTAAACACTCCCCTATCATCTCCTTTAAGCCTCTTTATTATATCAATTAGAAATTTTGCCCCTTCAGAGTATGGACTGTTTCATTCTTTGTATTTTTGTCCCCAGCACTCAGCACAAGTATCTGGCACTTAATAGATGTTTGTTGATTGATTGATTAGAAAGACTTGACCAAGTGTTCAGAGTGACATCTACTCCTGACAAATGTGAGTAGATGGAGGGAGGAATGGAGCATAAGTGAATATGTGAATGTGTGTGTGTGTGTGTGTGTAAACATATAAATAAATCCAGCAAGGTGAAAGAGAGAAGTGGAATTGTGCTGAATGAGACCTCAGAGTTTATCTCATTCAGGATGCTCCTTTTCTTCTCCTTCCTCAAGGAAGAAAACTGAGGCCCAAAATGAGGAGGGATTTTTCTAAAATGGTACAAGTCTCTGAAGGAGTAGGACTTGAACTTGTCTCCTGACTCAGGTCCAGAATCTAACACTGATTAACACTCCATTACACTGGATTTCCCAGGTTAAAGAGAAACCAGAATGGAAGAAGGAATGGAGAGATAAAGGGTGCAAAGGAGGAGAGCAGAACTGGGCAGAGGATGTAGGTCTTTTCATTTGAAGGAACTCCTATCATGTGATGGATGAGGCCATAAGGAGGTTGGATACACTGGCTGTTCCCACTGGATGATAACTCAAGATTAATAAATGAGCCCCCAGGAGAATCAGCTTGAGGTTGGTACCAGAACTGGCCAGACCCCCAGTGGACCTCTGCATCTGTGCTAGCCCTTCATACCCCAGCTGGGCACCAGAAGCAGACCCTCCAAGGCTATGCTGAATAACCTTTGCCCCGGCCTATCAATATGACAGGGATAATATCCATTATCTTTTTAATATTTATGATGAATCTTCAAGGAAAGTAGTGCAGATTTCCTAGAGGGGCAAATTAGAATGGAGAGATGGTAAAGTAACTTTTAGGCTTTTCCAAAGCTACACAGATATAAAGTTTATTGGATTATAGCACCATGTCTTTAGAAAGATAAGGAATCTCAAAAATCACCTCTTGGTTTTACAGATGAAGAAACTGGGTCCCAGAGAGGTGAAGGTCATCAGGGATGTAAATGGAAGAACAGACACTTGAACCCTGGGAAAACAGTGTGATATAGTAGAAAGCTCATTTTGGAATTTAAGGACCTGAATTCAAATCTTGCCTCCTCCTACTGTATACCTCAGTTCTCTCATCTGTAAAATAGAGATGCTAATAACAACTACCTCCCAGGGTTGTTGAAAAGATTATTTGTAAAGAGCTTAGCACATAGAGGGCACTATATTACTGCTAAATATTATTTTTTACAAATGAATATTTTATAAATATTTTATATAATATAATATTCACCCATTAATATATTTTATAATGTTAATTATAATTATTATTATAACAAATCTTACCATATAAATGACCTCTAAGGTCTCTCTCTAAGAGGCATTCTAAGACCAGGATATGACAGGGGATTTGAGGGAGCTGTGGTTTCAGTGCCAGAAAGAAAATGATGAAGAGGACCCCAAAGGCAGTCCTAGCCTTCTCCTCTGAAGCCAGAGGGGTGCTGCCCATGGGGCCCAAAGACCTTTGAGACAGGCCAGAATAGAGCTCTGAAATCAGCTGCCTGGGGAAGCCAATGAGACAAGTGTTTTAACAGGATCTGCACAACCTGGCCCATCTTGCTGGGCAGATTTGCTGACAGATCAAAGAGAGGGCTGGGGTGGAGAAACCGTTCATCTTAGAGAGCTGGGGCCAGGGAGGGGAAGAGGGACTTCCCAGCTGTGCACAGCTGGCTTGGAGGACAACGGGAGGCTTTTGTTTCCTGGAGAAACTTCAAATATCAGCCAGGGTCAGTGCCAGCAGAGTCGTTTAGCCGCTGGCCGCCCTGGTACCCCTTCTGGGGATACTGCCTGGCGTCCTTGCCCTCACGTATGGGAGAGAGGCGGTCTCTTGGCCTTGATCCTTAGTGGGGAAAATCCAGAAGGATCTCGGAGTGCCAACCTCAGGCTCAGTGGGAATGATGGGAGGCATCCCATCTGTTCCCCAAATGCTTGCAGTTGTTGGGAGTTTGGTACTTTGAGGAGAGTTGGGAATATCCAGCTCCTTTTGTCTGCATTCCGTGGAGTTTGGGCTTTGGCTGGACCTGGCACCTCTAGCTGCTGCCTGGGACCAATCTTGGAGAAATCCTGCAGTGCCAAAGGTCCAGCTAATCACTCAGCACCAGCTTTGGGACACAGGGCAAAGCTATGTGCCCTCTGGATAGTTTTGTCGTCAGGAGAGCCGGAGAATGATGTTTTGGGGTGATGAGAGAGGGGCAGCTAACTCAGGGCTATAATGGGACCCAGGAAACCAGGATACTACTCTCCCTGCTTCCCTCATTCAAAATACAGTCCTCTCCTGCCCCTGAGTGTGCTGAGACAATAGGTCAGACAACCAAGACCTAGGAAAACCAGATTTTATTCTCAGATTTATGCCTTTCAGAATACTGATTCTTTTGAATGAAATGGAGTATAATGAAAAGTACAGACTAATCGAGTCACACTGAGTTCTAATTTTTCCTTAGACATTTATTAGCTGTGTGACATTGGGCTGGTTGCTTTACCCAGTCCCAATCTCAGTTTCCTCACCTGTAAAATGGACTTAATAGCCCCTACTTTACAGGGTTATTGTAAGAATCAAATGAAATACTCTATGTAAAAATATTTTGTAAATATTAAAACATCATGTATATGTTAGTTATTTAATAAAAGATCCTTGAGGGGAGGGCCCACGTTTTATAACTCTCTATGAACCTGACTATATAGTCCAGTGCTTTGCCCGTATTTGTTGTCCTCAATTAAAAACCTATTGGCTGATTTACTGATTGATCTGAAACAATCTATTACTCCACTTCTGTTTGCCTGCCAGAAGGGGATAGATGCAATAGAGAGGAGTTCCTTGTTTCCCTGAGCTACAACGCCAGACTTCTGGGACCATCCCATCACCTTGTTTTGAAAGAGAGATTTTGCCAGGAGGAGGGACAGAGACGTCTAGGACTTACCCCTTGCTCCATGCTGTCATTAGCTCGATCTGTGACTTTGGAGATGAGGGCCAGAGCATCTGAGGAAGAAAACGAATCAGAAAGTGGGTTCTTTGGGGGTAAAAGGGACACAGTGCCTACTTGACAACCCTCTAATTACCAAGCAAGCCAAGGGTCATTATTCTGCCTCTCCCTTTCACTGAAAACAATAGCTCTCAATGTCTCTGCTTTAGGGCAGGACCATCTGGGCTAAATCCATTTGAGTTGAAGCAACTTGAGGGCAGGGACTCTTTTTGCTTTTCTTTGCATCCTCAATATCCTTTGTATTCTTAGCACTGGGCCTAGCACATATAGGGTGCTTAAAAACGATAGGTTGGACTAACATGTTGTTGGTGGAGTTGTGAACTGATCCAGCCGTCCTATAGAACAATTTGGAATTATGCCCAAATGGACTATAAATCTGTGCATACCCTTTGATCCAGGAATATAACTGCTAGGTCTGTATCCCAAAGAGATCATAAAAAAGGGAAAAGGACCCATATGCAAAAAAATATTTATAGCAACTCTCTCTGTGGTAGCAAAGAGCATGGAAATTAAAGGGATGTCCATCAATTAGGGAACTGATGAATAAAAAGTTGTGGTCTATGATTATAATGAAATACTATACTGGTATAAGAAATGATGAGCAGGTGCATTTCAGAAAACCCTGAAAAGACTTACATGAACTGATGCTGAGTGAAGTGAGAATCAGGAGAACACTGTACACAGTAACAGCAATATTGTATGATGATCAATTATGATAGATTTAGCTCTTCTCAGCAATACAATGATCCAAGATAATTCCCAAAGACTCTTGATGGAAAATGCTATCCACATCCAAAGAAAGAACTATGGAGACTGATTGCGGTTCAAAATATCCTATTTTCATGTTTTTTGTTTTTTTCCTTTCTCCTGGTTTTTCCTTTTGTTTTGATTCTTCTTTACAAGATGACTAATGCGAAACTATGATTAATATGATCATACATATATAACCTATGTCAGATGCTTACTATCTTAGGAAGAAGGGAAGGGAGGAAGGGAGAACAATTTGGAACTCAAATCTTACAAAAATGAATGTTGAAAACTATATGTGTAATTGCAAAAAAATACTCAAGTGAAAAAATATATTAAACAAATAACTTAAAGTCATCCTGGTTGACTAGTGGCCTGTCTGCCTTGGGTTCTTCTATGATTTTTATGCTTAGGGCCCCTCACTGGGCCTATACCAAGTCCTCTTGGGCTTGGCCATTGAGTGCTTGCACCCATTCCTAGGAATCAAGCTCTGGGACAAGACTTGATGAGAAGGCCGAGACAGACACAAAACACTTTTGGAAGACCAGTAAAGAAGAGTTTTTTGAACTTTTTTCATCTTATTTCCTCCTTGAAGTCTTCCTTGATAAGAAAACATTTTCACTTCATTTTCCTTCTTTCTAATTTTCTATATGTTTCACATATGTACATGCTTACTTTTATAGTTATTTTATCCTTCCTGAAGGGATGCTTGGTCTCTACTACTAAAATGTTCCTTGAGAAAAGGATGCATGTCTCCATTTGTAATCCCTTCAGTGCCCAGTGCTTGGGTGGTGGTGGTGGAAAGTGCTTAGTAAACACTTTTTCAATGAGCATGACAGAATTCTCTAGCTCAGAAAATCTGGGGTGTGCAGCCTAAGGAGGATCTCATGCAGGAATTATACCAAAAAAGTGCTTTCTGCCATCAGAAAGCTCTCTATTTAAGGAGACTTCAGAGTCTCTGACATTGCCTTAACCTGTGAGGTTTGGGTAACCCAGATGGAGAAGATGATGAAAGCACCAGACGATGAGATTGTGCTAAAGACATGAGCTATATACTGCTATGGAACAGGAGGAAAATTGTCTATTTTTCAGTAATAGAGATTTCCAGGTTTAAGACTGCCTCCTCACCAAATCTTGGCCATGACTCTCTCTTCTTCGGGCTTCAAAATCATTCTAATCCAACCACACTTGGGAATTCTCAGATAATTCTCTATAATCGGTTCATAATCCTCCCCTGGATCAGCAAAGCTTGTGAGGAATAATTTGGGGACCAGAAGCTAGCAATTTCATAGATTCCCAGTGTATTCCATAAAGAATATATTGTAATTCATAAAAGCTCAGCCCAGGCCAGGAGGGAATATCAGGTTAATTGAACCAGCCTGGGGAGAGGAAGATTTGATCTAGTTCTAACCCAAACTAAGTCTCCTGTACTTACCTTGGGTATTTTCATATTCTGCTGAGTCTGGACAAAGGTTATTCAAATAATCTATTGGAAGAATAAGAACCAAAACACAAAGTTACTTCCCAGGTGAGTTTAATCACCTAATCCCAGAGTCAGCAATCCATAGTCTCATCCAGAGCAGAGATTCAAAGACAACTGAATTCTTCCACTTCAAGGATAGAATTCAATTCGGTTGAAGAAGAGCGTACTAAATGTCTACTCTGTGCAAAGAGCTGTGTTAGGAATACAAAACAAAAATGAAGCAGCCCCTGCTTCCTATTGTCTTCTGAGTGGTTGGTAGGGGGAAGCCAGAGGAATGGCATGGGATCACAGATATACACTGGTAAGGAAGTAAGTATAGTATGAGTGAAGTATCCAAACTTCCCATTTTTATTAGCCTAGAGAATTAGCATAGGCACCTAGCACCATCATCATCACTCTTATCAGTGCTGTGACCTCCATCAGATGACTGACACCATTCTAGTCCCCCAACATTAAGATCCTGATCATCATAACCAGAGTGTAGTCTCCTTCCCCTCTTCTACCCCTATATTGTTGAGCCTGGATAATAAGCCATAGCCAACCCCTCTTCCTTGCAATTAGGACTGGGAAAATTGAGTTTAGAAAAGAGACCAGGAAAAACCTTAAAGTTCTGACCCCCTTTACATACGATTGTGTCATACACATCCAGGTGCCTTATCTCTACCCATTAAGATGATTGCTCCTCTTTTTCAGTATTGCCCCATGCCTTGCTGTCTCCTGCCCCCGACCTTCTTATCCTATCAGGATTAAGTTATGATCCTTTCCTGGAATTATGGCTTGTCCATCCTCCCAGTGTCCTTGTCTCCCTTATCTGCCTTTGTTTCCCCTATAAGATTGCATTCTCAAGGTTATGTCTTCTGTTTGCAAACCCTAATTAACTAAAGCCCTATATAAGCTCTCTGCCTCTGTTTATCTGTCCTGAATGCTTTGGATTGTAGTGTCACTTGGTCAGCTCGCTCAAACTTTCCACGTTAAAAATTAAAAACTAATCTCTACTCGCCTCAGTTTCTCTGAATTATACTCTCACCCCATCATATCTGTCATTTGTTTCATCATTATCATGATCATCATCATGAGTGCTGTCATCACCATGGTCAGCAGCAGCAAAAAACACTTTACGAGCCATTAAACATGATACACAAGAGGCATTATTAGTACCATTGTCCTCCCCATCACCATCAACGTCATAACCATTGTGTTCATTCTGTCACTATCACTATCACGGTGACCATCCTCAACAACATTATCCCCATCACTGTCACCATCATCACCAACTTCACCAACAAAACCAACATCACCCCATTATCACTCCATCACCATACTTATCACATTTACCATCATCATCACTATGCCTTCATCACATTATGCTCACCATCTTCATCCTCACCACCACTCCCACCCCCATTAATGTCATGCTCACTATCAAACCCATTATTACCATGACTTTCATCATCATTTTGGCATGCTGTGGTCACTACCATGATCATCCCCAGTCCCATCACCATCATTCATAAAACCATCATGAGCCTATCCATTATTACTCCCTAATATCCTCATCACATTCGCCATCATCCCCATCACCCCGGTCATTCCTTCTGCAAATGTCATCATCCCAAAACAAACTTCACTGAGTAGCTTCTGTTTGCACAGAATGAGTCAAGATGAAAATTGTTCTGCCCTTGATGTTTTCAGAATGGCTTTCACTTTGGTTTTTCCTAAAGTATGTCTTAGTCTTCTTGAATCTTTTTATTTTTATTTTTTTTATGTCTGCTTCTGGCCAGGAATTAACTCTGGTTTCTGGCTTGTAATATAGGGGAAAATGCTAGAGTTAAGTTAGTCCAGGATCTAAAATTAACTACTTGTGTGATCATAGACAAGATATTTTATTT
Organism: Myrmecobius fasciatus; assembly: GCA_023553655.1. Classification (NCBI taxonomy): domain Eukaryota; kingdom Metazoa; phylum Chordata; class Mammalia; order Dasyuromorphia; family Myrmecobiidae; genus Myrmecobius; species Myrmecobius fasciatus. The sequence goes on from JAJPUD010019177.1 coordinate 20,449, forward strand.
TTCTGGAGATTGTACCTCAATTTTATCAATCTGTAATGTGGGGAAAATAATGCTTATCTCAGCAACCTCACTAGGTTGTTGTGGGAATGGGATTTTCTAAATCATAAAGTGCTATGTAATTGCTCATATTCATAAAAATGTGAAGTGTAATTTTTTTTCTTTCAGTAAAACATATTGGGATAATATAGGACAGATCTAGACATTAAATTTTACCTGGAATTGATTGTGATTTTCACATACCCAGTAGCACGATTCAAAATACCAAGTCTGCCATGATGTTGAATGATACTTTTTTTCAGGAGTTCACGGGCTCCAGTGAGGAGCACAGATGGGGGACTGACAATGGATCCTTAAACCAAGCTCTGCTATCCTCCTAACAACTTATTGGTGATTCAGAACAAAGATGGGGCCCAGTTCTTATGCTGGATCATCCCTTCCCTTCACATGCTCCCTGAGCTCTTTTCAGCTATCCCAGATGGTATTACCCAACTCTCTCTTCCTTGTTCAGCCCTGGGACAATTTTTTTCTTCCTACTGAAGTCATTCCCAGAGAAGGGTCAGACAGAGAGCTTCGTGAACTTGTGGCAGGAGAGAAGCATCATTTTGCAAGTAGGTGGTATGATATAGTGGAGTCAAATCCAATAGAAATGGACGCCATGTTAGAAAACCACAAAATGACATTATATTGTATTTTAATTTATTTTGTTAAACATTTTAATCTGGTTTGGCCGCACTCAAGAGTTTTTATGGGAATGGATGGGGAAAGAAGAGTAAGTTCAAAGCTTCTGGTGTGGAAAGCAGAATGTTGGATTTGGAAGGAAGACTTGAGTTTGAATACTGCCCAAGATATTTATTTACTAAGCAATTTATTTAACTTCTCTCAGTCTTAGTTTCCCTTTGATAAAATGAAGATAATAAAAGCAACTATTTTAAAATCTCAAGTGAGATTTTATGAATACATAAAATATTTTCATAATATATAACATATAACACATTGTAATGTACAATACATATAAACTATAATATGTGTACTATTACATAGGAAATATATAATAAATGTCCTTATGAAATTATATATTATATGTACACATAATTATGAAATGTTTATACATGTGTGCATATATAAATGTATATATTATATATACACACACATATAAAGCACTCTACAAATCTTAAACACTTTATAAATGTTAATATCATCATTAACATCATCACCCTTGGATACAAGCCACTTAAGTTTGTTGCTATACTGCTGGACTTCATATTTCACAGGGGTCTTCAGAAAGTAGAAAGCTATTTCCAGTGACAAAGTTTACCTTCCCCTACCCACAATGCTTCCTCCCAGCCTGCAAAACTATCCTCTGCCCATCCTGGCCTGCTGTGCCCACATCCCTGGAGACCTCCTCAGGCCCACCTGTGAGGAGAACTTGATACTGGAAGATGTGTTCTACCACTTTCAGGAGCTGATGCTTCACACTCTGGCCACCACTTTGAGGATTCTGCTGGGGAAAGAGAGGAAAAATACTCTGGTCAGTTTCTGATGCCTTCTGAATGAAGGGTTTGCCCAGGGATCTCTGTGACCTGTCATGACTTCCATTCTGAGTCCCCTCCACTCCAGATCCATTTCCCTCCCAATCTTCCCCCATTTGGAGTAGCTGTGATTTCATCAGAGAAGCAGGTCCCAGACCTTCTAAAACTGAGAAGATGGTCTTAGAGCCCCCTTTTCCTGCAAGTGACTTACTGACCAGCCTTTGCAACTGAAGTTATTCTCAAAATCTTTCCAACTTGCCAGGACTCACGGGAGCTTGGGCTCTTCTCCCATAGGCTCTGAGAGCCCAGAAAAACTTCCACGATATGGTGAGATATCACTGAAAACTTCCAGCAGAGTCTTCAGCATCTTTTAGAATCTGGTTCTATGCTAGCTCTTTTAGGAAACCTGCCCTGATTATCCTTCCAAAGTTCCAATAACTACTTTATGCAGACAATTGGGACAGAATTCATTAATATTTATGTCCTGGCTTGTGATCTCATATCTCTTTTGTGGTGTAGTGGCTAGAGCATTAGATTTGGAGTCAAGAAGTCCTTGATTCAAATCCTATTCTCAGATATTTATTGACTCAGTTTCCTTCTTCCGAAAAATGAGAAGGTTGGACTTAGTTATACAATGATCTGTCCCAGCTCTAAATCTGTGATGCTCTGCTGATAATCCATGACCTATCAGCCCCATCAAACCAGGAAGGACAGAGGACATAGGAATGATGAAGCGAAGAAAAGATAGTAATTTATCCTTCCTCTTCCTAAATCAACAGTTCCCTCCCCTTCTAAGTTCAGATGGAACATCCAATAAGAAGCACTCAGAAGAGACTAGACAGTGTGCAGGACTTGCATTCAGGAGGCATGGATTCAAATGCTAGCAATAACATTTATGAGTTTCATGGCTACGGGTGAGTCACTTTTCTAAGCCTCAGTTTGCTCATCTGTAAAATGGAGATATCAATACTTGTATAACCTACTTTGTGGGACTATTTGTAAGGCGACTGCTTTGTTGACCTTAAAACACAACAGAAACATGAGTTATTACTAGTAACAGCAATAATAATAAAGGTGCACATAGAAAAGTGGAGGGAGAGGGAGGGAAGAACTTTACCTCAAATTCCCGGATGGTGGCAGCCAGTTGAGAAGATTTGATGCAGTTTCCATTGAGTAGACCCAAATTCTTATCAAACTTCATGATATAAGCCACATGGTGGTCAAATTTTGGTGCCCTCGTGAGGAAAATGTCAGCCACCTTTGGCTGTTCCTCCCTGAAGAAAAATGGAGTGCAGAAGAGTATGAATAAACAGTTTAAGAATTACCAGCAAACCTATAAACATGCCATCTGATTTCCAGCTACCCCCTTCCTAGTCCTGTGGAAGAATTCCTACCATTAAAGGGAAAATTAAGCTTTAATCTACAGGCTTTAGTGAGGTTTAGATAAAATAAGATATGTAAAGCACTTTGTAAACTTTAAAGCAATATGTAGATATTAGCTATTATTATTAGTATCTCATTCTTCTTATTGGGGAGATAGTATTTAGATGGATATAGTCCTAGAACAAGTCTTTTTCTTGTTTTATTCTTTTATTTTTGATGATATGTGGACTATGGCACACTCGAATAAAAATAACCGTGTTTTTGTAGGTGTATAAAAGTATTAGAATATAAATTTATCTTCTCTGCTGGCTTACTGCAAGCATCTTTGGTAACATTCCAGGAACAAACAAAAGGTTATCAATGATAAGTATGTTATTCTGTTCTCACATGATTTTTTATTTCTTCTGCTAGTTCTCAATTTTTTTTCAAGGTGTTTTGTGCTCTGAAGATTATGAATGTTTGGTAGGGTGACATAAAAACATTGTTCTTAAGTTTTCATGGACCAATCTTATATCTGGTCAATTAGGGCAAAAGTTAGGTCTGTGATAATGGTTCATTTGCAGTTGTAGATCTTAATTGAGTACTCAGGAATATTTCTTTTTTAAAAATTTATTTTATTTTCAATTCAGGGAACAAAACAAGTATTTCCATAATGCAATATAATAATCAGCATTTGTAGTATGGGAATTTGTACTGTCAGTCCATGAAAGATAATACGCTTCTGATGTATAGTTTTAGTCATTCAAGGCATGTTTTGCTAGGTATTTATTAAGTCTGCCATCATATATTACAGTCTCCATGGTTTCCTTGAGTCAGCTGTATTGATCATTTAATCTGGGCTCTTTAAAGGTAACCCTTCTGTAATTTATTATTATTATTGCCAACAGTGACTAGAACATCTGGAAAGAGCTATGGCTCTTTAGTCTTCCCCCTCACTCCTCCAGGAATGGACTCAACTGTTTCCTCAATTGTAAAAAGAAGGAGTTGGGCTGGAGGATCTTTGCTTCAGCACTAGCCATGTCCAAGGTTTTTTTTAAAATCCTCTGAAACCCCTACTGCTTCTGCTTTGTGTCCTAGCTTAGCAGAGCACTGTCGCTCCATGCAGCATCCTATCCTAGGATATATGGTATATAGTACATAGACCAAGTTTAAATCCAGACTCTGCCGATTTGTAGCCATGTGACAATGGAAATAATTTCATTTCTCCTTGAATCTCAGTTTCCTTTTCTATTTTTTTTATATAAAGCTTTTTATTTACAAAACATATGAGTGATTTTTCAACACTGACCTTTGCAAAAACTTTTTTTTCCCAAGCTTTTCCCCTCCTTCCCCCCACCCCCACCCCCACCCCTAGATGACAGGTAATCTAATACATGCTAAATAGGATAAATTATATGACAAATACAATACATGTATACATATCGACACAATTATTTTTCAGTTTCCTTTTCTAGAAAATGGGGATAATGACAGTTATATTATTTCTATTTCAGGGTTCTTTTGAGGGAAGGTATTTGCAGAAGACTCCCTTTCTCCTTCCCTTCCTTCCTCTGTCTCTGTCTCCTGTCTTTGTCAGTCTCTCTGTCTCTGTCTTGCTGTCTGTCTGTCTCTCATTGTAATTCAAAAACGTGAACATCGGAAAGAAGGTTGAGGCTAAGAGAAGGCACTCACCAGTTCAGGATTCTCTCTTCCAGTTCACTTAGGATCTCTTGGTGCAGTTCATAGATGGCTGGAAGCTCACTCAAGCCTTGTCGCAGCTCACTTCTGGCTAAGGACTCTTCATTGTCTTCTGTTTCTTCATTTAGAGCTTTTAGTATTGCCTCATGGAAATCCTGAAACCCAAGACATCCTGTTAACAACGTGCTGACCCAAAAGAACCAAGATCATCTCTGTGTTGGACAGATACATCTTTGGGGGTTCCTGGGTGGTACACCTGAGGAAATGAGAATCAGGAGAACAGGTTTGAGGATGCACTCTGCTGGATGATCTTGGGTGAATCACTTAAATTTTTTGCATCTGAATTTTTCCAGTTATGGGAATTTGGATGAATGTCCTTTTTTTCCCAAAGGGGTAAGGTAGGTCAGAACTCATTGGACAAACAGTGAATGAATATATGATGCATAGTTCTCAGAAGAATTGCAAACTATAAAACCATATGAAGCATTACTCCAAATCACTAATAATAAAAGAAATGTAAATCATGATAACTATAAAGTTTTAACTCATGTTTAGCAAATTGGCAAAGATGATTCAAAACTGGAGGACTAATGGAAAGACAGGAACACCAATATACCAGTGATGGAGATATGAATTAGTCTAACCATTCTGGAAAGACATTAGGAGTGTCCCTTCCCTTTGACCCAGAGATCTCACTCAGAGCATATGGATCCAACAATATCATGAAAAAAAGAAATATCCCCTGTACAAAAATATTTTATAGCAGCACTTTTTACAGGAGCAAAGAAATGGGAACAAAGTAGATTTCCATTGATTGGTGAATAGCCAATGAATATATTGAATATTATAATGCTGTAAGAAATATTAAATATGATCACTATGAGAAAGATGGGAAGATGTATATGAGTGGATGTCAAATGAAGTCAGTAGAACCTGGAAAACAATACGCAATGATTTTAACAATGGAAATGGAAAAAAAATAACAATAGAACTTGAATGCCATGAAATTATAATGACCCCAAAAGAAGAGAATAGGAAAAACATTCCACCTCCTGCCCTATCTAACTTCACCGCAGAGGTGGGCAACGATAGGTGTGCAATGTTGCATATACTTTCAGACTTTTGTATATGGGTTAGTTTTGCTGAACTCTTTCCCCCTCTTTTTAATTCTTTGTTACAAGGGATTGCTCTATGGTAGAAGGAGGGGAAGGAATATGTTGAATAATATAGGTGATGTAAAAATAAAAGATACCTACACAATACATTCCTTTTAAAGTATGTAAGGGACAATATGGTATAATAATAGCAAGACTTCTTATTTTTATGTAGTATATATATATAATATATAAAATGTATTAAGCTAAATGATTTTGGGCAATATAACCTTTCCTAAATAAAATCTTTTAACCCGATACTGATCCCAAATTTAACAATAAATAGACTCACTCTTTAAAATGCATCCTGCAGAGTATGGCTTCTCTCCCTAAAGGAGTTAAAGCTTAGCTTTAATAAACTTAAAACAAAACAAAACAAATCCAAAAAACAGAGAAGGCCATCTTTCTAATAGACCTGGGGTATCCCCTCAGCAGCAGATGGCCACTGATGCTAATGAAGTGGCAGTACTGAGAATAGCCTAGCAAAGGGAGCTGGGAAGCAGCAGAGGCTTGAAGCCCGTTGGGGACCAGGTGCAGGAGAGGAGGCCCAGAAGCTCCTGGAAGTCCTGCCAGTGCCGTGCCCACATGTGTTGCCTATATGTGTGTTGCCAATAGCACCTCATATATGTCTACTCTTCCCACTGATGGTGAATAAATTTATGAGAGGGTGTGCCCTAAGGTTACAGGGGAGGAGGTGTGAGAATTGCTACTTTTCTTATTATGATTTCATTAAATGCCTTTGCTTTGAACTAATTTCATTCTTTGGATGACTAGGAAAAGCAAACACAAAAGTGGGCACTCTAGGACTATGGTTTGGCGTGAATATGGATTTCTGGTATCTTGATCCTTGGGAAGCTTTTTTTTTT
>JAJPUD010019178.1:0-27055 GCA_023553655.1 Myrmecobius fasciatus
TTTTATGAACAGCAAAAAGTAAAATATACAGATCTGGCATTAGTGGTGAAGAATACCTGGTTTCATTTTTTTTCCTCTTTGTTTTGAAAGCTAAGATGTAATAATATGAAATGAATCACAAGAAGGACCCAGAAGTTTGCAGTATATTTTGCTAGCATTATGCTAAAACATTTTTCTGTAAAGCATGAAAAATAAATCTTGTGGATATTATTGTTCTAAATTCAATGCATCTTCTTTCTGTTTATCTGGGAAATAAAAATCCTTGTTAGAGGATAAACAAAGGATATCTTGGCAATACAGTCACTGCCATTTTGTTTAGGGGATTCACTCAAAGTGAAATCCAGCAACCTTTTTAATCTCAGAAGAGATGGCTCTGTAATCTCAGTTGTTGATAGACAATTGACTGAGGGTTTCTTGAGGAACTGGAAGAATGGAGAGACTATTTTAATTTGATTTATAATGTGCACACTCTTCTTTCAAAAGCTTTAAAGAATACTCTTCTTTCAAAAGGTTTGTTTGATCAGTCTCTTCTTTGTTTGGTATGGAGAGATACTGAAGTGAAGAGAGCAGAAAATTGCTACTTTAAGATGGTTGTACCAAATAGAGCATAGCAAAGCAATATGTCAGGCTTTACATTTCTTGGCATCATATAGTACAATTACATGACTTCCGTTTCTATTTTTTCTTTGTAAAACTTTTTAAATTAAATTTAAATTTTTATTTTTGTTATATTTGGTTACATTTTAAGTTCCAAACTCTCTTCCTTATCCACACAGAGAAGGCCATTTGACCATTTGTATATGCAAGTATATGTATGTATATGTACACACACATTTGTATATGCAAGTATATGTATGTATATGTACACACATATCTATATATGTATATTTGTAAAACCATACTGTGCATACTCTCTTCAATTGGTTCTTTCCCTGATTTTCCTTCATGAGTCTTTTGTAGTTGATTTGTATATTTAAAATAATCAGAATTATTTTGTCATTTACAGTTATTCTTAGAACAATATTGATGTTACTGTATATGTTTTCCTTTTGGTTCTGCTTCCTTTACTCTTCCTTATTTCATGCAAGTCTTTCTATGTTTTCTAAAATTAACCCGTTCATCATTTCTTACAGCACAGTATATTTCCTCACAATCATACCACTACTAGTTTAGCCATTCCCCAAATAATAGCATCTGCCTTCAATTTCTAGCTCTTTGCCAGCACAAAGAGCTTATGTAAATATTTTAGAACATGGAGGTTCTTTTCCTTTTTCCTTTATCACTTTGGAAAACAGGTCTAGTAATGGCATTGCTGGGTTAAAGGGTATATACAGTTTTATAACTCTTTGGGCATAATTCCAGATTGCTCTCCAAAATGATTGGATCAGTTCATAGTTCTACCAACAAATGTATTATTGTCCCAATTTTTCCATATCCTCTCCATTTATCATTTTCTTTTTCTTTTCTATCATTTCCCTTCCTCCCAATTGCTTTAATGCCCATTTATTTTTTTTCCTTTTAAATTAGTCACAAAAATGAAATGTGAAATATTTACATTGTCATTTTCATGCCATTGTACCAATTGATTTTGGTGATTTCCCTATGACTATTTTTTAAAGGATATTACATATAGTAATAGAGCATTCAGTGTGTAAAGACTTTAGGTAGTTAGAAAACATGTTTTCTGTAAACTTTCTTCTGATTTAAGCTTTAAAAAAAATCTTTAATCAGGACTTCTTAAACTTTTTCCACTTCCAACTCCTTTTCTCCTGAGAACTTTTTACAGGACCCCAGTTATACAGGCATATGAAATAGATATACAAATCAAGCAAGTTCTTTGATTTGGAGAAGTTAATGCTGAAGGGAAATCTTTTACTAAATATAATATAAAATGGAGGCATCTTTGTATTCTTTCTTAAATAAAGCAACTTTCTTGAGAGACAGCCTTACTGTTCTTTTCTCTCAGATAATAGTTTTGCCATATTTGCTATAGTGTTTTAGAAACCATTTTTACTTCTCATATTCATGAAAATAAGAGGCATTATTCTAGCTACTTCAGTGTATTTTGAGCAATCACTTTATCATCAACCATTTATGCTTTCTAACCTTTATAATCCTTTCTAAGTGTGCCTTGTATAGGTAACTGCCAAGTAACTAGATTCTTCTTTGTTTAATAATATTAACTCCTGACAATTACTATATAAGTGATTCCTGAGTCCCTTAGATAATATTATGTCTATTTTTTTAAGCATTTGTAAATGTGGTCAATCTTTAGCTGATTCCTTAAGATGTAAACATGAATGCATTTGTAAAACAAAATATTTCTCTGATTGCATGATTTGTGATTCTCAGGCACATAGGTAAATCAGTCAGTAAACATTTTTTTAAGTTCCACTTAGGTGGCTACTATGTGCTACTACATTCTAACTGCAGTGCTAATGTGTTGGGTATACAAAAAAGAGGCAAAAGATAAACTCTTTGAAGAAAGGGCCTATCTTGGGGTAAGCTCATGAGAAAGGCAACATACATATATATATATATGTGTGTGTGTGTGTATGTATGTGTATATATATGTGTGTATATATACAAGTATATATACACATATACACATATAGCAAGCTACGTACAGGATAAATAATAAATAGTTAACAGAAGGAAGGCACTGGAATTAAGAGGGATTGGAGAAGTCTTCTAGTAAAAGATGAGATTTTATTTGAGATTTTTAAGGAATTCAAGGAGGTCATTCCAAAAGAGCATTCCAAGCATCGAGGGCAGTCACAGAAAATGCCTGGAGCTGAGAGATGAAGTATCTTGATTGTGGAACAGTTAGAAGGCCTGAGGTGTCACTGGATCTGAGATTATGTGGTAGGAATTAAGGTATCAGGTGGAAAGGAAGGAGGGAAGTAGGTTATGGAGGGTTTTGAATGCCTTAACAGAGCAATTTGTGTTTGCTCCTGGAGAGCAATAAGCCACTGGAGGTTAGGGGGTAGGGGAAGAACTATAAATGTGACACAATCAGATTTAAGCTTTGGGGAAATCACTTTAAATGGCAGAGTGGAGGATAGATTGAAGTGGGAAGAGGCTTAAGGTAAGTAGACCCCCAGCTGCTGTTGCATTCATTGAGATGTGAGGTGTTTAGGGCTTGCTGGCAATGTCAGGGGAGAGAAGGGGATATATTGGAGACATCATGGTGATATTAACAGGTGGGTTTTTGGGAGAATGAGAGAGTGAGGTGGCCAGGATGACTCCTAGGTGGGAGCCTGAGATTCTAGGAGGATGATGTTGTTCTTCATAATAAGAGGGAAGGTAGGAGTTTCAGAAGAGTCTAGGGCAACTGGGCCTAGAATAACTTGGCATTTTTACCCTCAGATTTTGACATCTGCCCTTTTGCTAGATGCTAAGTCCCACTGTGCCTTTCCATCTGCCCTGAATTTGTACCTCAGGCAGGGTATTTCCATCTATTAGAATGTGAAAGTCTTGAAAGCAGGTTCTCTTGTGCTTTTCTCTATTTGTACTTAGTACTTAGCATATTATTTTGCTTATACTTGATAATTTTTTAAAAATCTGTTCATGCACACATGTGTTCATGAACCTGTACTAATCATTTTCCATCATTGCCTGCAGGTTATCCCTTTAGCAATATTAATTATCAATTATCTTGTAGTTTGAAATACCTCCTTTCTATTTTTGAAATCAATATCCAGTTATCTCACAGTATGGATTCTTGTATAATAATATAGCTAGGTAGATATGCAGTATTTAGGTTGACTCTCAACAATCTTTTCTAATTGTGGATTCATGACTATTTGGGAGTGGTAAGAGTGAAAAAGATGAGCTGTTCTGGGGCAACTAGATGGTGCAGTGGATAGAGCACTGGCCCTGAAGTCAGGGGGACCTGAGTTCAAATCTGGCTTCAGACACTTAATACTTCCTACCTGTGTGACCCTGGGTAAGCCATTTAACCCCAATTGCCTCAGCAAAAATAAATAAATAAAATGAGCTGTTCTCTTTGGGGAAAAGAAAAAAAAAAAAAGCAAAATCAGGGTTAAATAGTATTTTATTATCTTCTCATCCTTGATAACCAGAGATCCTACCATCTGTTTGATCATTTTGCCATTAGTAAAGATGCCTTTTTTTTTTATTGTCTTTAGCATTTATTGAAGGTTATAGGCCCTTACCTTTCTTTTGTATTCATCCTAAGTCATCAGCCTTCACTTCCATGTGCTCTTGCACATTTTCTTTTGAAATCTCATTTGACCCAAGAAAGCAAGTTAGTTCAAACAACATAAGTTTCTTTAAATATACCTCCTAACTACATAGTCTGAATCGCTTGCAAATGTTAGCAAAATTTTGTCCTTCACATTCACCACTTGATCTGATTTCTCTTTTCAAGTCTTAGCCCATGAGATCTAGCCTCCTTTATCTCTAAATTCTTTGAAATCTGCTTTTATATAATGGAATGATGTGCATTCATGAACCTGGAAAGAGGGGTTCAATGGAGAACACTTGGATGCAGATCAAAAGATGCAGAAACAAGGGCATAGTAATAGGAGTTTTCTGGATTACCTACCTCATTGATTCTGAATTCTAAAATGGTGTGGTCACTGCCTTCCAAAATTCCTGTAATTCTTCCTTTACCAACAGCAGTACTTACTTCTTGGTGTTCTTTATACCTTATAAAAGGTTAAATTATCTGCAATATAAGTCAAGAATTTCTCTAATGCTTTTCTTTATATAGAAAGAAAAATCCAGCAGATGTCCAAATAGCACATATTTGGGTCCCCACTCTCAGGGAAGCTGAGGCTGGTAGATTTCTTATTTGTTCTGAGCTGCAGTAGGTAGGGCTAAAGCTGATTGGATATTCACCTAAGTCTGGCAGCAATAGGAGAAATGCGCTAGGATGGGACTGCCAGATTACCTAAGAAACAAACTGAATTGATTAATCAAGTTTCCATGCTGATGAGGAGTATCATGCCAATGGGTGACCATTGTACTTCAGCCTTGGCAAGATAGAGAGACCCAGTTTCATGAAAAACAAAAACAAAACATTCTGCCTGCTATCTGTCCGAATTTTGTCCATTAGTCTCAGCCAGCCTGAGTCCTATAACCATCACTGTATCATTGTTTTTCCTCTTTTGATCTCTATGCAAATACTTTCCATTTTCTTTTTTTCCCTGTCTCAGATTCATATATTTCTACACTATTGTGAAGTATCTTCTTAATGTTCACTCTATGAAAATGTACACTAAGCAGCCTTTGTACCTTAGAAAAAACAACAAAAACTCAACCAAGTTCTTAATCATTTATGTGAATTCAAAAGATTAAATTAATTTTTTTAAGATACTTGCACTTTGACCATATTATACAGAGATAGCAGAGCTCTTTGTGATTGTAGTACATGCTTATCCTGATCATAGCATTATATTTTCTTTTGCATTTTTATATTTCTCGTCCTTACAAGTAAGAAGTTAATTTCCTCAGCACTTCTCTATTTTAATAAATTATATTTCTTTCACTTCTTTCAGTCTGCTTAGTTTATTTAAAGATAAAAGGTTTTTTAAAGTGCCTATAGAAAAATCTAAGAAGAAAAATAAGTGAACATTTTTGATTTTTGGACTATCTTAAAAGGCCAGTTTCAAAAACCCTGAACTTATTTTTTATATTTTTGAAGAACTCATTTTTTGCCAAAGTTTATTAAATCACACTTAATAATTTGAATACCTGTGTAGTCTTCAAGCAATTATCTCAGCAGGCAAATTATCCCAGCTTGGAATCGAAGTTTCTATTTTAATCATATATTAGTTTGTACTTTATGTGCTTCTTATCTCAGGGCAAGTTTGGTGGAGAGTAAAGATTGTTTTAAAAGTTTTAAATGTGAGAAAGGAGAAGTATCAATTCTAGTTGGTATTTAAATAGAAAAACTCAGAGTTCTTCATCTAAAACTATGTAAATTCCAGCTTGAAGTTTGCAGTCTTATTTTATTAATAACATTTAAGATTTTGTTTACTATTCATAGCCACAAAAAGATTTTTTTTTTTTGGAAGAAAATGTTGGGGTAATTAATTGAAATTAATGAACTGATTCTTAGCCATTATCATCTGAAGCCCCAGAGGCTTTCTTAAAGTGTTTTACCATTGGTTGTTCTTGTAACAATGTAAAATACATTGAAAAACCTCTATGACAAATATCCATTTTAGTCTGAACATTTTTCTTCCACTGCCTGCCACCTCCCACTTCCAAGTAAACAAAGATGCAGTTATCTCGATTTATGGCATTAGGGTTTAAAACAGATGCTTGAGTAGAAGATTGTTCATTTTGCCATCATAGTATTTTGTTTTTTATTGCCAGATGTCCAGATGACATTTATATTCAGCATTTATCCAAAAGCTTCACACCGTTTTTCCCTCAGTGGTACCCTGGACACTAAGGATCTGGAAGGTTTAAGCTTTGAGGTTTTTACCCAATTTATACACTTAGCCTCTAATTTAAGCTTCTTAGATAGGATAACTCATCCTAATCCTTCAACTCCACCACTTCTTGTGTAACCTTGGGTAAATAACCTAATGCCCTTCAGATCCTAACTGAAGGGATATGGACTAGATAAACTCTGGGGTTCTTTCCATCTGTAAGTCTGTGATCCTGAATCTCTGGGCTATTTTGCACATGTGGAATTTGAACTGAAGACTTTGAAAGCTAAATATACTGAATGGAATATTATGAAATGTTTTGTTTGGTTTTTTCCTCACACTAGAGAACATGAAAAAAATTTTTTTTGAATTGTGCTACAGTAATTTATTGTACAGCTGTCCTGATTCCTTACCTCATTATCCAACTGTATCCAAGGATGATGCATTGATACTGCTATCTGTATTATTAATATTCTGTCATGTTTTGCCCATGTTATTTAGTTCAGTGACACTAAAGAGATCATTAAAGGAAAGTTAAGAGGACAAATATTTGGAGTCCTGCAAGGAGATTATCCTAAAAGCAGATTCCTATTTGGGATGGAGTATTACCCATTTCGTGCAGTTTAGCATTTGGTTGCCAGATTAATATTTCCTTGTAAAGCAAAGTGAAGTGAACAGAACCAGGAGAAAGATTTATCAATGACAACAGTATTGTTAAGAAAACTTTGAAAGATTTAGGAACTCTAACCTGTGATGACAAAGAACTAATGATGAAACATGCTACTCATCTTTTGATACAGAGGCAAAAGAAACTTTTAATATCTTAACCAAAGTAGACATTGTTTTGCTTGACTGTCCATGTTTATAACTGGGGGATACAGTACTCTGTCCAATGTGCCACAAAAAAATGAGATAGCTTATTGGATAGGATGTTGGGCATAGTCAGGAAGAACTGGATTCAAATCCAGGTGCAGATAGTATCTCTATGATCCTGGGTAAGTCACTTAATTTCTATCTGCCTTTGATGGCTGAAAAATGGAGATATAATAGCACCCATCTTGCAGGGTTATTGTGAGGATCAAAAGAAACATTTGTAAATATGACATAGATTATATTTAATAAATGCTTCTTTCCTTTCCCCCTTCTCCTTTAGGGGAGAGAAATTATGAGGGAGAACATGTAGATTTTTTTTTTTTTTTTTTTTTTTGCAGATTGAAAAAAAAATTAAAGGCAAAAAAATGCAGAAAGCAGAAGTAAGAGTAGAAATAATTACAGGAAAACAGGGCAACTTTGAAGTATACAACTATTAATATATCACATTTTTTAAAAATCTTGCTTTATAATAGAAATTTAGATTTTTCATGTACAATCAATTCCTTTGCTGTTCTATGTATATGGAAAATGTCTGTTCTATATATGTGGAAATCTTCATTTTATTTGGTATTATGTTCATAATAAATTTTTAATTTTTTTACAGAATAATTTTTACCGTGTTTTACAAATATGATCTCATTTGAACCTCATAACAATTCTATAAGGCAAACTATTATTATACCCATTTTACTAATGAGTAAACTGTGGTGGATTAAGATTAAATTACTTGTCCAGGGTTACTCAGTTCATCGTAGAGGCTAGATTTGAACTCATCTCTTCTTTTCAAGGCTATCTATTTACTGATCCACCTATCCACCTCAAAAATAATGTTTGAATTTCCACAATTTATGCTTGTATTGTGCAAAAGAGAATGCATTTTAGTAATTTTTACATACTACTGCTTATAATTGACCAAGTTTTGCTTAATCTGGCAATTATCTCTTATAGTAGGCACCTAAATCAAATACTGATTTATAAATTTTTAATTGCTCTTTACTGCTATAGACATTAACTTCTAGTCATTCTTTAGTTTTAACAAATATAATCTACTTATCTTATTAAATTAATCTATATCCATATGTTACATGATTAGTAGTTTTAAGAGATTTCCATTATGTGTTTTTATCTATAGTACAATGTATTAACCAAGGATGAGATTAATTAAATGAAAATTAGATATGGAGTAAGTCATGGAAAAATCTTTATTGCCTTATTTATGATTGCCTAAAGCAGAAATACTAATTTTAAGAGTATGCAGAAAAATCACAGGTGTTAACTTTATTGTAGCCAAACTACAAGTTAAAGTTCATAAGTGGCAGAATTTGTGAGTTTTAATTTTATGGTTCATTTTTTTACATAAAAAATAAGCCATAAAAGATGAATGCAGTTTAAGCGTGGTTTTTCTTACAATGAATATGACAAAGAATTTTCAGAGTGATTATTTGTGTTTATGTATTTTGTAAGGAAAGCTGCCAGTTACATTGAGTTTTGAGAATAAGTATGAAGTATTCAGAAATAAGGCAGCAGACTAGTTTGCCTTTTTTTTTTTTTTTTTAATGTTTGCTCTAGTTCATGGGTTCTTCTAGAAATCAAACAGGCATTCCTGTATTACACAACCAGGAATAAATTCATGGACTTCAGGTAGCAGTATGTCTGCAAGTGTTTTTAGTGATATCCTAGAGTGACCTTTGATTTGAACTCTCTTTTTGGCTTATTTGCTTTCCATATTAATCCAAACTGAGCCTGTAGGAAAGGGAAAGCGCTTAAAACAAGAGTTTATTTTAACATGTCATTGTGTTTGGTTTAATAGTTCTTTAATCCCTCTTAAGTATTTGGATTTCTTCTTTTGAAAGTATTGAACAATGAATTCTTGTAATAACGTTAGTTATCTGGCTTGTCATAGTTATTTTTCAAATCTAATAACACTTTTCCTTTAAAAAAAATCCACCTAAACATTTTGCAGAGCTTAGTCAGGACCTGCTAAGTGAAATTATAGTGTGATTTATGGGATGTTTACTAACATGCATTTTTAAACTTTTAGAAAAATATTTGTCAGCAAACATCTATTAAAGGTTTGTAACCTTGTAAGATACTGTACTACACAATGAGATTAGAAAGACCATAACAACAATAACAGTAATAATGATAATAGATAACATTTGTATAGCACCTAGTATTTCCAGGCATAGAGCTAAAGCCTTGAGAAATATCTCATTTGATCCTCACAACAACAGTAGATCAGTGCCATTATTATCCCCATGAGGAAACTGAGGCAAACTAAGGTTAAGTGATTTGCTGAGGGTCACATGTTATCTAAGGCTAAATTTGAACTAAAATCTTCCTGATTTCAGGGTGAATGCTTATTTATCTACTGTCCTTTCTAGCTGCCTTTAAATAGATCCTGCCTGCAAGGAAATTACATTCTTTTGGGGAAATATAATAAATGTACAGATAAGTAAATACAGAATCATTTAAGAAGGGAAAGAGCTCTTAAACACTTCTTTTAAGAGGTAACTTCTGAATTGAGTCTTTTTTTTATTTTTATTTTTTTTTCTGAATTGAGTCTTGAAAGAAGTAAAGATTTTTTTTTTACTAAGTAGACACATGGCATGTGTGATTTTCTTAATAATTTTTTTATCTTTTTCTTTTTATGTTATTTAGACTTTTCCCTGTATCTCTTCCTCCACCCCCAAGCAAACCTTTAAATCTACAGGTTTTTAAATAATAAAAAATAGACATAGGTCTTCATAGTTTTTCAAGCACATTTTATAGATTCTTCCCTTTATCTCTCATTTGTTATCCTTTATTTCTGTCCTCCTTTGCTCCAGTCTCAGAGGAGAACATCTTTCTTCTACTTGTCAAGGATAGCCCCTGACTCCTCTGGGACCCTGCCCTTTCATTCATCCTCTCCCTTCTTAACCTTCCATTTTTCTTTATTTTCCAATGGCTTCTTTTTTGCTCAATATAAACATGCCCAGGTCTCCCTCATCCTTAAAAACCTTCACTTGGCCAGCCAGTTCCTCAGACTATCAGCTTGTATTCTCTCCTTCCTTTGTAGCCTGTACTTCCCTATATCTACTCATTTATGAACACTATATACTCTGGCTTTTTTCCCCCAAACACTCTCTCCAAAGTCAACTGAGCCTGTGTGGTAGCCCTAGACTTAGAATCTCTAGAAGACATAAACTGTAACTGTATGACCTTAGGCAAGTCAATTCAACACTCTGAACTTCTGTTTTGTCAACTGTAAAATGAGATAGTTGTACTCCATTTCTAAAGTGCATTTTAGCTGTAAATATAAGAACTCAGAATTTCTATTTGCTAAATCCAGTGTCCCTTTCCTGCCCTTTATCCTTCTTGACCACTCTGCTGTTGAACAGCTCCACTTCTTGGATAGTTTTTTTCTCTATCCTAAGTTTTTGTGCCACTATTTTCTCCTGGTTCTCCTACATTTCCTTTGCTGGATCCAAGACTTTGTCCTAGATTCTCTTTTCTGTTTATTCACTCAGGAAGCTACTTTAGCTGAATTATCTCTATGCAGATGAGCCTCAATCCACTCATCCAGCCCTGATCAAAACCACTAATGTCATATGTCCAACTGCATGCTCCATGAGCATCCCAAATCAGCATTTCCAAAAAGATAGCTCATTTTCTGACCTCTGAAAACTATCCCTGTCCCCAACTTTTTTGATCCTACCACTGATACCACTCCTTTCAGACTGATTTTGTAACCTCATATCTCTGTCTCTTCTCTCTTATCTAATCAGTTGCTTAATCTTATTAATTGGCAAATGTAATTCCACCTCTATAACCTCTGGACTTACATGGCTACCATCCTAGTTTAGGCTCTCATCACTTCCTAAATGAATGAAATAGCCTTTTAAATTATTTATCTGCTTTACTTTTCTCCCCTCTCCATTTTCCCCTTCTTATAGTTCCATATTGATATTCTTACAGTAGATTTGATTTGATACATGGGATTTGATCCCATCTCTACCTTACAGATGATTTGACCTCATCTATTCTTTCCCTAGAAACTTCATTGATTCTTAATTGCCTCCAGGAAAAAAAAATACAGAATACTTATAGTCTGTCAGTCAATAAACATTTATTAAGTACCTAGTAGGTGCCAGGCGTTGTGCTAAGCACTGAGGATACAAAAAGAGATGAAAGGGGCTATCCTTATCCTTAAGGGGTTAATAGTTTAATGGGGGAGACCACAAAGAAAACAAACATACAAACGGGATATTACTGGATAAATAGGAAATAATTAATTAAGAGAAGAAAGGCACTAAAAATAAGAGGTTGGGAAAAGTTTCTTGTAGAAGACCTGATTTTAGTTGGAACTTAAAGGAAACTAGGGAAGACAGTAGGTGGGAATGAGGAAGGAGAACATTCTAAGTATGGGAAACAGCCAAAGAAAATACCCAGAGCCAAAAGATAGTGTATTTTGTTCATGGAACAGCAAGGAAATTAATGTCCCTGGATCAAAGTGCATATGATGGGAAATAAGCTGTAAGAAGATTGGAAAGGTAAAAGGTGGGGGGAGGTTGAAAGGCTTTGATGCCAAACATAGAATTTTGTATTCAATCCTAGGGGCAACAGAAAGCCACTACGATTTATTGAGTAGGAGGGATATGTAATTGGACCTGTACTTTTAGAAAAATCTTTTTAATGTCTTAATGGAGGATGGATTGGAGGGAGGAGGAATTTGAGGCAAGCAGATTCACTAAAAGGCTGTTGCAATAATCCAGGTGTTGGGTGGTAAGTGTGAATGGTAGACAAGGGAAGGAAGCATATTCAAGAGAAATTGGCAAGGTGAAATAGTCTGGCTTTGGCCACAGATTAGATGTGGAGGGTGAGCGATAGCCTTTCACAAATTTGGCTCCAGCCTATCTTTCTAGACCTTCATGCTCCCCTTTACATATTCTACATTCCAGTAAAACTGGGCATCTTGCTATTCTCTGGATACATGTAGTGCCCCATTTCTGTGACTTTGTGATGACCCTCCCTTATGCCTGGAATTCATTACCTCCTGTCTCCAAGTCTTGGAATCCCTGGATTCCTTCAGGGCTCTGTTGGAATGCTACCTCCTACATCAGCCCTTTTCCTAAATAAGCTTCCCTCTCACCTATTATCCTTTTGTTTTGTTTTTGTATTTACAAGTCACTTAACCATTTTCATTTTGTAAAATGTGGATAATAACAACAAAACCTTCATGTGAAGATCGAATGAGATGGCATGTAAAAGCACTTTGCAAACCTTAATGTGCTATGTAAATGTATTTCTTATTATTTTCCCCACCTCTTATCTATTCTTTCTCATGGGATCATGGATCTGAAGTGGGAAGGGAGTTAGGTAATCCAATCCCCTTTTTTATAATTGAAGAAACAGATCTAGAGAAATTTAATGAGTAGCCTAAAGCTCACACAGGTAGTATAACCTGATAATGAGTCTGCTCTCTGGTAACAAGATTTTAAAGAGAGGATAGGGTGAAGGAGAGATTTAGCAAAACCAACCAAAACATCAGCTATTTCTTGTGTTACATAAAATATTCCACAACCATCATCTTCTGTCTGTGTAATACAAAAAGAGAAGGTTCATTTTCTCAATCTCTCTGGTGCAAAATGTGGTCGTTAAAATTATACAGGGATGGGAGGGGGTACCAGGTAAGGAAAGGAAATTAACATTTATTAAGCACATTTTTAATATATTAAATGGTTTAAAATAATATCTCATTTAATGTTAACAACACTGTGATATAGGTACTATTTTTATTGCTATTTGACAGTTGAGGAAATTGAAGCAAGCACATAAGTAACTTGCCTAGGGCTATAGAGCCCAGGAAGTGTGGGAGGACAAATTTAAATTTTTTTTTTTTTTTTTACTCCAGGCCTGGCTCTCCATCTATTGTACCAGCAGCTGCCTTGCTCAGCACTTTAGTGTTTTGTTTCAGTTGACTCTTTTTTCCTTCACACTGATGTTGTTTTAACATATCTTTTTGTTGTTGTTCTGCCCATTTCACTTTGTATCTTTTCACATATGTATTTATTTTATAACTGTGTATTTATCTGAATGACTAAATTACATAGTGGTTTTTCTTTAGGGTGCACCCATAGACTGTTTTAGGCATAGACTTTCATTTTTGTCTTTATATTCTCAGCACCTGGAACAGGATTTATCTATAGGGTAGGTGCCTAATTTATTTTTATGGAATGGGATCTTATTTCATCTTTATCCCACTTGTTACTAAGGGTAAAGACTGGGACCTGTTTTTACAGTGATTTGGGGGAACTCCCAAATGTTAATATTCCCTGTACTGATGAAGATTGAAACATTCTCAGCCAAAGAATGTGGAGGTGAAATGGCAGGTTTAAGGTCTCCCAATGTCAGAGGCAGAATTTAGATTCATTTCTTCCTGATTTCAGGGCCAGTTCCATATCTGTTTTGACACAGTCTTATAACAAGCTAGTTATTATTTATAATATAATTATTTTACATATGAAGAAAGGGATGGTTTGGAGGGTCACAGGGTCAGGACTGAAATTCTACCTTATTTTTTCTTGACTCGAAGTCAATATTTTAGCCCTTGAACTTCACTGCCTGCCTGCTTGTTTAATAAAGATTTTCTTTTTTTCAGAAGCAGATGGTAGCTCACTGGATAGAGTATTGGGCCTGTAGTCAAGAAGACTGGATTCAAATCCAGCCTCAGATACTTTCTAGCTCTGTGACTCCGGGCAGGACACTTAACCTGATAAAAAGGAATCCACTGGAGAAGGAAAAGGCAAATGATTCTATTATCTTTGCCAAGAAAACCCATGGACCATGATTGTCACTAAGAGTTGAATCTGACTGAACAACAATCCTTTTTTCTCTTTTTGAAGTAGTTCTTCACACTTACATCTGGAATACTTGTTTGCCAAATTAATGTCTAGTCCAGTCCCTCCTTTGATTATCTCTAATTTGGCACCTATGTATCTTGTTTGTATGTAATTATGTGCCTGTTGTTCCCCTCATTAGGTTGTGAGCTCTTTGAAAACAGGGATTGCCTTCTTTTTGTTTTTTGGTTTTTTTTTTTTAAATTAGTAGTGCTTAGCGCTTGGCATTTAATAAATACTTATTGATTCTTATTTGTCATCTTTATCTTCATTTTTACTATTCTTTAAGAATCTGCCATTCTTTTTGCTCTTTGAGAATAAAACTTTTCAATGTCTGAAATTCTGTACACCATGCAAAATTGGAAATTTGCTAATTATGAATATATTTTCTGACAAATTCTGAGCTAGTTAGAATCAAAGAACCCTGTTAACTCCAATAATCATGATTTTTGAATTTTAATGCTGTATGCTATTTTACATTCCCTTTTTTATCTTTTTTGGTGCTGGCTCTTTGTAATAGCCTACTGTCCTTGGTGCACTGTTCTCTGACTTGTTTTGTGAGTTAGTTAGAACTGGATAATACAGCTTTTTTTTCCCCTTTCTCTTTGTTGCTCAGGGCTACCAGACCTTACTATCTTGATTCTTCTTCTCTCCCTCCACCCACTGCAATTACCATTTCATTTCAGAGGCTACTTTTCTCTCTTTAGAGTCTGTCAACTGGCAGATAGGCATCACTGTACAGTGACACAAGCTGGAAACTGTCTGGATTTGAAACTAAACTTGTAGTGGATGAAATAAATTCAAGATTGTTCTGACCTAGTAGTTAGATACATTTTTTTTGGTTTGTTTTTGTTATTTTGATTTTGCATATTCAAAAGAATCTAGTAGGAGTATAATTGTTTCTATTGAAAAAATATATCCTCTTTCTCAGTAATTGTTTATTGTTCACACATGGATTAAAATTTAGCTGTAATGAAGAAGGTAATGAAGAATTTGGGATTCTGTACTCTTAACAAGTTAACATTTTGCCTTTTTTCCCTTTCATCTTCCCTTCTAGTTATTTATTCTTTGTATTCCATGACCTCAGTCAATCTGTCATACACTACCAGGCAGTGTGCTAGGTGCTGAAGAGAGACCAAAAAAAAAAAAAAAGAGTTTCTGTCTTCAGGAAACATATTCATTCAAGGGAAAAAGCATTGTACACACATAAGTAAATATAAAATAAATGTTGTGAGATAGGGAAATGACTCTAGAAAGTTAATTGTTGAATGTTAAAATATTTTGGAATTGCTCTAGAGTTGCCTCAATTTGCTTTCTCTCCCCTCCCCCCCCTTTATTTACTGGTTATAAACTTCTTAAAGTTTTCCTTTTGTATGCCTGGTGTTTTTCTTATATTATGCAATAGCAGTGTTTCTTAAAATTAAACTTAACAGATATTCATTAAGTCCTTCCTATGAGAAAGTTATTGTTAGTTAATCAATAAACATTTATTAAGTTCCAGGAAATACTTTTTTTTTTTTTTTTTTTTTTTTAAAGCAAGCAAAACAGGCTCTGTAACTTGCAATTTGTTGGGAAAAGAGAGCTCATCAAAGGAAGTTGGAAAAGGTAGGGGAAGGTGAGGGAAGGAAGGGCATGATGGAAAAGTCCCAAGGAATTCGAGCAGGTGGGAAATAAAGAGAGAGCCTGCCTGGGAACCCTCATTAAATGAAGGCTGTGGGGAGGAGCTCTCCATCCTCTGTTCAGATAGATTCCTGGGGCAGAAGATACTGATGAGGTGTGAGTACCAGAGCTGATGTGTTCTTGTAGATTGCTGAAGTTCCTGGAAGCATGATGGAGAGGAAATCAAGAACCTGCTGTGACAGAGCTTGAAAAATGGTGTGTAAATCAAATCCTCTTTCAAATGCTAAAGAGCATCCAAAAGAGAGGCTGCTTTCTCAAATTTAAGAATCCCTCTCTATATGCACTTTTAAATTAGGTTTTTTCTTCTCAGGTTTGATTAAAACATCTGAACTGCTCTTTGCGTTCTAGAGTTAATGAGGAACAAGAAGAAAGCACTGTATGATGAAAGAAGAAACATTGAAATTGTCCTATTTACTAGGTTTTTCCCAATGAATCACCAAGAATTTATTAAAAGCCTTTACTTTGTATTTACTTTGTTTTTGTATGGAGGTGGGGAGAAAGTGGAATAGTCAATGAATGAAGGATGGGTAAAACCTGAGGATAGACCCACCATTATCAGGGCATAATGATGATGTATCAAACCCTTTCTGAATGGTCAGACCTGTAGGAGGATTAATTTAATTCTTTTAGGGAAATTTGTGACTAATGATCAGTCACTGTCAATTTAAAATTACTTGGATTTCTGCTGATGGCTGTACATCTCTGGGGAAGCTTAGTGTTAGTCTGACTTTTGGAATGGATTATAAAGTCAAAGGATTTAGAACTGGTAGAGACTAGAGACTATCTAATCCATGGGTTAACTTTTTTTTTTTTTTTTTTTTTTTTTTTAATAAAAACCCCCAGGGAAATGTTCAAAAAAGGAACCTCTTCTCAGAATAATGTCTTCCAACACATAAAATACATAGGATTACAAAGAAATCCAGTTGAAATCTAGTCATTAAAATATTTTCCAGTTATCAAAATATTTTACAGATGAAACAGGAAGAAAATTATTTGCACACCAAGTTATAGAACTAATTAAGTGACAGAGCTAAGATTTTATCCCATTTCTTTTAACTTCATATTTTGATCTCTTTACATCCTATAGTACTGCCCTGATTTCCATCAAGTGATTCATTTTGAACTGATTTGCCTTAGAAATAGTTTTCTTACAGCACAAAAATAAAGAATAATATCCCTAAAACACACTATTGTATACTTCCTCAATATTTTGTGAATTTAGCCATTTAATCAATTTTGAATCTGCCTCATCTGTATACAGGTCATGTACTTCATAACCCTCCACCTTATCCACATGGAGCCCAGATGAGACTTTATCAAAACTTTGCTGAAATTCAGATATACTTTGTCTTGTCCTCTTGATCTATCAGGCCTTTAGTTTGGACCTATACTTAGTGATTAGTAATCACAGTTTCCCTTTCACGGAGAATTGGTAGGTGAAGGAGGGATGAACTGGAGAAAGTAAATGTGGAGGTAGGAGGACCAGATGGGCTATTAGCATATATGCTAATTAAATTACAATTATTATACTAATTGTTACAATATATAATAATTAGATTAGTTGTATTAAGTACAGGTAAAAAAAAAACTATTCAAAGAAGCTATGCCTATTTTAATGCAGTTTAAAGCCCTCATATTTCTCCTTTCATCAACATTTATTTTTATGTATGTTTTACTTCCCTAACTAGGAAATCTAGAGAGACTTCATTTTTTATAAAATGAATGGAGAGAGGAATTGGGAAGGGAAGTACCAATATATATATTTCATATCAGAACAGTGGAATCACAACATACATAGAGCCTAAAAGGGTTCTTTTAGTCTGTCTTTCCATTTCTTGTCATTCTTATTTCAGCAACTCTCTGTTGGTATATAAAGGTTAATGATAAAATAAATGAAAACTGCTAATGCACAAATGCTTTCTGACAGGAGAATAAAACATAGCAAAGTTATAAATTGTTAGAGTAGACTATACTAAGGTTACCTAGCAAGTAAACACTGAATAGAGTAATTTATTACAATAAGAAAATGAACCAAGATTCTTTTTTCTAAAAGGCAGTGAGTTTTCTTTTTCTCTAGCACCACCTCTCCTGACACTGAAATTTATTTTAAAATTATATCTTTCTTGCTTACTAAATATTGATGATTATTTTCTAATTGATGTCAGACATTTAAAATATTATTTTATTAGTGCTTTTTGTTTTTTAACCACATTAATTTCTGAATGTCATTTCCTACCCTTTACCTGCATGAGCCCAGATATTTCATGTGTGTGTATTTGGATATAGGCACATACACACACACACATATATGCACTTATATTTACATATGTATACATATACTTCTACAGCTTTCTTTATTAATCAAAAGATTAATTGCCAGATAATTATTAGAGTACTTAATAGCTTCTTCTGTTTATAGTCTCTTCATTGATCCTTAATCTCATTTGTTCCTCTAACTTCAGTTTTTGCTTTTGTGCAGATGATTCCCAAATCTTTTATTTTAGACATTTCATCAACACTCCAAACTTATTATGGCTCAGATAAAACTCATTTTTCCTCTCAAACTTCCTTTCTCCTCTTGTATTCCCAATTTCTGGGACATTGCAATTTTTCTGGCCAAGCAGACTTTAACTTTAAAATTTCCCCTCCCTTCTCCCATTGAGTCCCACTGAGCCATTAAAGGTCCCATTGATTCATCATAGTTATTGCTTTTCTTTTTCTAAAGCCTTTTCTCTACTCTCTTTGACTCCACCTTCTTCCAAGTCCTCCTTGCATTTTCCCTGGAGTATTGCTCCAGGCTCCTAACTAGTTCTCTACCTCTATTTTTAGTCTAGTTTATTTTGTACATTATTGACCTCATCTTGTCTTGATGTCCAGGTGTGATCAGATTACTCTTCTGGTCAAAAACACTCAAGGACTTTGTCTTCCCCATAAGATTTAACCAATTTAGTTTGCATTCAAGATTGCCTATAACCTCTCTCCAATCTTTTGTAATCTAAATACGTCTTATTATTTTCTTAATTCTTATTTTCTTATTTCTAGGTTTGATTTCCTATATATTGAAATACTAGCTAAAGGCAACCAGGTGTCATAGTATATACTGTGCATTACTGTCACAGTACACAGTACTGTGAGTGTGTGGGACCTGGAATCAGGAAGAATTGTGTTCAAATCTGCCACAGACACTGTGTATTTCTGAGCAGGTCACTTTTGTGTGCCTCAGTTTTCTTAGCTCTAAAATGGGAATAATAATAAAAGTACCTACCTCCTAAGGTTGTTGTGGGAATAAAATGAAATTGTATTTGGAAAAAGAGTTTAGCACAGTGTCTGGAACTTAGTAAGTACTATATATAGTGCTTATTCCCTCCTTTCTTCCCATTTCATTTTTGACTTGGCCCTTCTCTCCCAACCTCCATCTTTCACAGTATCATATGGTCCTTAATCAATAAATATTTACTGAATTGAATTGCTATTAATCTAACACAGATTGGATGTTCCAGAATGACAGATTTGAGGTTGTTGCTGAATCCCTCCTGTCCTGATAGTTCCATTTTCTTCATTGGATATTTATTCCTTTAGAAACTTGTTTGACCTCTTCCAATGAAAGAATAATAAGAACAAAATTAGACTTTTGTTAAAACTCATACCTCAAGGGCAGTGTAGTCAGTATTGTCCTAGATCTTAAGTACCTCTAGAGCTCTGAGGGATCTCAGAACATATCTAATCTACCTCCCTGGTTTTACAGATTAGATAAACAAGGAAATTGTCTCTATAACAATATACAAGCTCATATAAATAGTAAGTGACAATTGAATTCAGCTCCTCAGATTTCTGAGGTGGTATTCTTTCCAGTGTGCCATGATGACACATGTGTGATCATCTGCACATTTGGGGCATTGACAGAAATTGACAAAAATGCACATTATGTATAATTTGGTATTTTGAGTTATCTGTGTGCCAAATTCTCTCCCTTTCCCCTGATAGATTACAAGCTTTTTAGGAAGGAAGGGATCATTTCTTATTTTAAAAAGTTCCTTCTTCCCTGTTACTTCACATAGTGTTCTTTTTTTAAAGTAAGTGCTTAATAAATTGGGTGAATGGAACAAACTGAAATTACTGCTATTCTGCTTTGAATGGTGGAGAGGTAAATCAGAAGGCCTAACATTATACTAGTAATGAATTTGGAGGCTTCAGTCTTTTCCCTGACTATGCTACTATTTTCCCTTCTTTTGCTCCTATTCTCTTTTCTTCCCACACATGGGGAACCCAGCAATTAAGTGAAGAATATGGTGACATTCCATTTTCTATGCCTAGACTTTTGTATAGGCTGACCCCCATGCCTTCCCTCCTTTCCTTCTGTCTCTAAGAATCTCAAAGTTACTTTAAAGCTTTAAATGAGAACCTCCTACATCATATCTTTCATCATTCTTTTTCCCTGAAACCTCTTCCCCCAGTAGTAGTTAATAATAGCAATGACAATATTGGTTATTGTTAAGTCAAGTCTGACTCTTTGTAATCCCCTTTTGGGATTTTCTTGTCCAAGATACTAGAGTGGTTTGCCATTTCCTTCTTCAGTTTATTTTACAGATGTGGGAACTGAGGGCTGAGTGACTTGCCCAGCCAGTATCTGAGGTTGGATTTGAATTTATTTGAAATTGGAAATTCCCAATTCCAGGTCTGAGAGTCTAACCATTCTACAACCTAGCTGCTCTATCATAGCTATCACTTATGTAGCTATTTTTCTTGTATTTACTTTGGCATCGAGGCAGTCTGAGATAGTTGTAGAGTTTGTAGACCTGAGTTAGAATCATACTTTGGGAACATATTGGCTTGTGACCCCAGCATAGTACTTAACTTCTTTCAGTCAAAGTTTCCCCAACTGTAAAATGGGCACAAAAGTAGTATTTCTATCCCAGAGTTGTTGTGAGGGGCATGTGAGGTGATTGCATATAAATCACTTAAAAAAAGAAAAGCTTTCAAGCACTATACAGGGTATCCCAAAAATGTCAGAGTAATTTTAAGTTATTAGTTTTAGCTTAAAACTACATTAAGACACTTGGGACAGCCTGTTGAAATGTTAGTAACTACTATTTTTTACTTTGGCTATGGAGTAGTTTGGTGCAATGGGTAGAGTTGTTCTTGAATACAAGATTCTACTACATGTAGTAAAATAGTTCTCAATGTGATGTGGCCCTTTACAGGGAATTAAAGTTACTTTTGTAATAACATTAAAGTGTTATTCATGCTTGGAAAAGTATTTTAATAAATAAATATCGGGTCTAGTTCCTATCCCTTACTTTGTATATAATTTGTTTTTACTTATACTGCTTATACACATTGTTTCTCCTAAAAGAATGTACACTTCTCATGGATTGGGTGTTTCATTGTTGGTTTATGATCCCAAGATCTTGAACAAAGTAGTCTCTTAATCAAGTTGCCTGTTGTTTGATCTCCAAATATTTGATGTCACTGAGCTTGGGCTACTGATGAAAACTGAAAATTCCTCTTCTGTTTGTGAGATATTGGGCTAAATGGGAAAGTGGAAGTCCTGGGAGTTTTGGATTAGGACCTTTGAAGACTTATTTCAATCCCCTCTTTGTTGTCCTGTAAAGCAAATCACTTGTCTTCTCTTTGGCCCTAACACTCCTCATCTGTAAATAAGGTGAGTGGATTGACTAAAGATGTTCACTAAGGACCTTTCCAGACCTAAAAATGAGCTGTGATTCTTTGATTTGCCTCCTCTCCTAAAAGTTTTATGTGAATTAGCTTTTTACTTAAATGGTTTATGCTAAACTTTCCTCAGACCATTCAATATAATTTAACAAGCAATTTTTAAGAATCTATTACTTGCAGTCACAATAAAGAACTCATATATTTGCACACATTTTCTTTGAAAACGAAACTCTTTAAGTTTCTAAGAGTCTGTGAATTAAGGATAGAATGGACATAGGAAGAAGGTAGGGTGAAGGACTTCTCTTTTAGATGTCCAGGGATAAATGACACTAGTCGTGATAAAATATAATAGCCTGCATTTATACAATCTTTTTAACAATTACGAAGCACTTCACTCACAGCAGTCTGTGTGCAAGTATTTCACAGATGAATGAAATGAGGCTTAGAAAGATTAACTGACCACTAGCCACTTAAGGACCCACAGCTGGTAAATGTCAAAGCTGGGATTTAAACATCCCGTTTCCTTACTCTAAATCCAATGCTCTTAGCATCATGCAGGGTAGCATTGTAGACTTTTTTTTCTGATCAGATTGTACAGTACCTTCTCACAGCCAGTTCTGGCAGATTGATACATCTCTAGTTTGTCCAGATTTTTTAAATACAAACTTTCAGTTCACACAGTGAGATCTTTCTGACCCCTTTCTTGGGAAAGGGACTGATGAGAAGCTGCTGATACAATGAAGAAAGGGTCAAAAACACATCCTTGGATTCCCTGGGTTTTTGCCCATCGTCACTCCTTTTGTGCCTAGCATCTTGCTCTACATTGTCATATGTTAAGTTTTTCTAGGGTTAAGGAGTGAGTGTTACTGAGGGTTGAATTAAAATGACCAATAGCAATAATTAAATACTCTGTGCTTATTTTATACAAATCAAGAGAACGTGTCCTTTTGTGTGCTTTCCAGTTTTGTAATAACACTTGTTGTGAAAATGTGAATTTGTTCCAAACTGACTGATATATATTAGGGAATAATTATGAGCATGCAGTTCGAATATTCTCAATTTCTTCCTGTAAGAAAGACAATGAAGAACCTGAAATATTTCACAATAACTTACAAGCTGCAACCTGACACTCAATTCCATAAGCAAACCAGGACTTTTTCAAGGTAAAGTATCATATATTTATTGTCTCTTTTCTGGTGTAGTAAGAGCTATGGGAAAAGAAAGACTGGTCTACAGTTCTCCTCAGCTCCCACTTAGGCAATGGTCTGAGGCTTAACTTTCAGATAGTGCCAGCCTAGTTCCTGTGGGAACTGAGGTACAGGCCAACTAGCAGCCTGATTCACTGATGCTACCACTATTTATTGTAATATTTATGTATTTCTTAATCATTTAATATGTATAAAACTGTGCTACTGTTTTTATTAATTTCCTGTCTTTTTTTACTGTCACTGATGAACTTTTTTGATTATTATAGTCCTAACCCTATTTTCCCCATAATCTCTGAACTTTTATACTTTTGCATAGCAAACTGCTTTTTGGGAATGAGTATATCAGGTTATTGCAGAACTGACTGTGACATCATAAAAAGTTTCTACTTTCTGTGCTTTCTAAAAACTTCAGTCTACAACAAAACCAGTTTTGCCATTAAAAAAAATAAATAAATAAAAAATAAAAAAAATCTTCTGTGCTCAAAGTAGGATTCCAGGATTAGAAGAAAAGACTTCACCAGATAGCATATGAAGGATTATTTATTCTGATTGTCAGATATAGCACTTCAAATTCTGTGGATCAGCCTAGACTCTTTCAGTCAGTCATATATATACAGTATGCCGTTTTCAGTTGCTTCAAACATGCTTTCCCTCAGGGTCCAAGCAGCTTGGACCTGCTTGAACTTTTGAGATAAGAGAATAGTTCTCTAGAAGTTGCCAATATTTTAAAATTAAAACAGCACAGGCTTCACCCAGCGACATCCATGAGCCTTTCAAGCATTGTTTTCTCTCAAATTTTCAAAGTTAGACTGGATGTCACTTGTTAGTTGGACTTGTTTGACCAGTGGAAATGAACAGAGGAGGCAGAGAGGAGACAGGTCTCGGGTATCACCATAGGCAATCAGAAAGGGACAGGCAGTTTGAACAGTCCTGGCATTGGTAACTGAATGTTCAATTTAGCTCACATTCATTAAGAATGTTCTGTGTGCAAGGGATTGGGGTTACAAAATCACAAATAAAAAAAAAACAAAAATCAAAAAACAAATATCCCCCTAGCAGGACATTATTGTAATAAATTATAATAGGTAAAACACATTGGAAAATTTTTAATGTTTCACTTAATTAAGGTGAGGCTATAAGTGATATAGTGTATTGAGCACTGAATTTAGAGTCAGGAAGATCTGAATTCAAATTGTCTCAGGTTTTTACTATCTCTGTGACCCTTGGCAAGCTACTTAAGTGTTCTCAATCTGTTTACTAACTTGTAAAAATAAAGTAGTTGAACTTGATAGCCTCTCTGTCCAATATAACTCTGTGGTCTTTTGAATTAGTTTCTGTTCACAAAGACATGTAACTGAATATAAACAGTGCCAGACTGAAAACCAAGGGATTATTATTATTTTTTTAAACTCTAGATTCAATCACCAATTCTTGACCCCAGAACAAATTGCTTATCTGTTTTTAGTGCATTAGGTTTTCCATTTGAAAATTTGGTTTAGTAAAACTTATCTATGTTTATCTATGTGTATTAGTTGTGTAAACAAATAAGGTAAAATCATGCTAGCATTTCTCTTAAACTACCAGTGCATCTCCTATAAAAACCTTTCTAATTTCCTTTCCCTCCTTGTCTCCATATCCCTCAGTACAAATGCCTTTCTACCCCCAGATATTACCATATGTGTGTGTGTATACATATATCACAATACATAAATATATACAAAACATCTGAATATATACAAAGACATAAATATATATGAAACATATATACATGTGTAGTGATATAATAATATATATGTAGATTTTATACACACACACACACACAAGTTGTTTTTTTTTTTTTTTTTTTTTTGATGGAGTGTGAACTCCTTAAGAGCAAGAACTTCTTTTGGTGGGGAGAAGGGAACTGACTCCAGTGCCTGGAGCATCATAATTGTTTTAAGTCTTCATTATTAGATTAAGCTAGAGTTATTCTCTTAGTGAAAAGAAATAAGCAAGATGTAGTGGATGATAGAGTGCTGAATTTGGAGTCATGAAGACCAAGGTTCAAATCCTGCTCTGCTCTCAAACATTAGCTACATGATGCTCATCAAGATATAACCTCTCTGGGTCCCAGTTTCTTCATCTTTTAAATGAGGGGTTTGTTGGACTTGATGGCTTCTAATACCTCTTTCATCTGTAAGCCTAAGATCCTATGATCCCTACCAATGGTCATAAGCAATTTAATGTAATATTCATTCATATTTGATTCTGGGCTAAGTATTAATCATAGAAAATTGATTAGAGGTGCTCTTTGCTTTTTAATGAATTTGTTATTTTTAAATAGCATACATATAAATCTATCTATGTATGTAAATTTGTATCCTGATTTAAGCTCAAGAATTATTTTCACAAAGTAATGTATACTTTGGTTACAGGTCATTGATTAGTATCTAAAGGGTATTTTTTTTTTAAAGAAAGGAAAATGCATCACATGTTTGAGCATTTTATATGAAACAAGTAGATATGACCATAATATTCTGTAAAAATCGTTTAGAAGTCCCCACTTCCAATCCTGATTGTGGGAAAGAGCTATTTCTTACAAATCTAGAATCAGAAAGTTCTGGGAACTTTCTTTGAGGAAACTTTCAAACTTTGTTCTTGTACCATAGTAGTCCATGCTATGTGAATATAAGCTCAGTCAGAACATTTTTATGTCTATACTTTCTGTAATATTACATATGAAATTATATTACAAAATAAAGCCATATAAATCATTCACATTCTTTTATATTGCTAATGTTTAAATATTTGAATCATTTTATACATGAGTCTATTCCTTCCCCTGACATAGATTGCAACCTCACTTGGGTCTTGGGATAAGAAACCTGGGTGAAATGTGACTGATTGGATTTGTAGATAATGTCCTTGAGGCTTTCTTGCTAATGCATAAAATTTCATCCAAAGTTAAATGGAGCCTCAAGAATTTTAATTCCTTTGATTTACAGATAAGGAAACAGACTCATGGATATGAAGCCAGTTACCCAATGTACTTTTGTGACACTGATGTGAGCATCATTCAAATAATTCAGATCCTCTGACTATAGTGCTAATATTCTATACCAGTAATTTTTTAAAAATTATTTTTGGTAAATGCCAGTGAAATGCTTGGATTGTCTTTTATTCTTGTCTCTTCTGATCATAGATAACATTTAACATGTCTTTTATGACATATTTATTAAATGTCTTTATATATCAATTCATTTGTAATATATTGTGCTTATTTACTCTAGCCATATAACTTTCCACTGTCCATTGCTCCATCTACAAAAATTATGTATTGCATGTGGCATCCTGGGGTATATGCAAATGGATTTAATTTCATCTACTGTGGTATAGACTTTCCCTTTATTCTTTCTTTTCACAATGGCATTCTGTCTTTGAGAGGGGCAATGTGATTTTGGGAAAGAGGGCCAGCCTTAAAATAGTGAAGAGAAGGATTTAACTGCTGATTATTGATACATAATAGCAATGTGATACTGAAAGCATCACTTAACTTCTTTAGAGTCTCAAGTTTCTCAGTTGGAAAATTATTACCCCTAATTTTATAGATGGGTAAAAGTAAAGCCTCGAAAGGTGAAATGGAATGCCAAGGACACCCTCAAGAAATAAATGTCCAAGGATGATAGATTCAGAACTGAAAAGCATTTAATCTGGGATTCATCTGGTTCCATCTCCTCATTCTATTGATGAAGAAACTGAGGGTTAGAGTTTAAGGGATTTCCCTAAGAACATATTGATTACAAAATAGCCAGCACTTTGTGTGATTTAACTTCAGACCCATTTCTCTTTCCAATATATCATGTTATTGAAACGTGATGTCGCCCAAAGCTCTATCCTTCACCCTCTTCTCTTTTCCCTCTGTACTAGCTCACTTGATGATCTTAACCCCATGGATTCAATTATTGTCTCTATGCAGATGATTTCCAGATATATTTATCCAGCCCTGTCTCTCCTGATGTCCTGTCTTACAACACCAGTTCCTTCCTGGACATCATGAACTCTGCTTAGCTCATAAGCATCTAAAACTTGAAATGTCCAAAACATAATCCATTATCTTTCCTATCAAAATCCTCCCTTCTTTTTGTTTTCCCAATTACTGTTGACATCATCTTCCTCCCAGTCATCCAGGCTCACAACCTAGTTTTCACTTGCACTTTCTTCTCCTTATTTAATCAGATGCCATACATTGTTTTTATCTTATTAACATCTCTCAAATATCTCCTCCTTTCTCCATGTAGATGACTGGCTCCTTAATGAAAGTCCTTAATCACCTATTGTGTGGTTTTTGTTTTTTTTT
>JAJPUD010019179.1:0-27050 GCA_023553655.1 Myrmecobius fasciatus
TTTGGTACACAAGTGCTTAATAAATACTTGTTGATTGATGGCAATGGAGAGCCTTTAGAGGTTCTTGAATGGGGAAGTAGCAAGATAAAACCTTTGCTTTAAGAACCCGACTTTAGCTGTTGTATGGAGGATATATTGGAGGTTGAAGACCAATTAGGAGGAAGTAAGTGTAAGGTCAGAGGTAATGGGAACATCATGGTTGCATGAATAGAGAGAAGGAAAATGGGTTAGAGAGGTGATAGAACAAATACGACTTGGCAATTGATTTGGAGAATGAGGGAGAGTGAAGGATGGTGGATGAATATGAGGTTGTGAACATGGGTGACCAAAAGAATCCTTCAATAGAAATAGATATGATTGGAAAATAGGAGAGTTTGAGGGGAAAGAATGAGTTCTGTTTTAAATATGTTGAATGGGAAAGCTATAGAATATTCAATTGAATGATGATTGATTGATGGCATTGTTGTTCAGTCATTTCACAATTCTGTCCAATTCTTCATGACTCTATTTTGGAGTTTTCTTAACAAAGATACTGGAGTAGTTTTCCATTTCCTTTTCTAGCTCATTTTAAAGATGAGAAACTAAGAGGGACAGAGTGTGATTTAATCAGTCATACTGCTAATAAGTGTCTGAGGCCAGATTTGAATTCGTGAAGATGAATCTTCTGGATTCCAAGGTCTATTTGTTGTACCTAGTTGCCTAGGCATTAGAACTTAAATTATACTAAGATAGGTCATTAAAAGGGGGCTCTAAAAGCTGAAGAAATTGGGAAACTCAGAACAAAGAAACACAGAGAAAGGCTACACAAAGATTTGAACTCAGTTCCCAGCAAGGGTCACTTGGATGCCCGCTTAGGACAATTGGAACTACATGACCCTTCAAAGGATGCATACATATCCAAAAATCAACACCAGATGAAGAGAGCCAGTTCTCAGACCATAGTGATTTAATGGAACAAACAGGAGGTAAAAGCAGAGGAGCAGCAGGGAAGAATCATGATATGTAGGAGCAAACCTGAATCTTTACTAGAACTGTGAGTTATGTGGACTATGAAGGTTTAAGAAGAGGCAGTAAGAGGCTCTTTTCTATTTGCTCATTATAAACTCAAAAACGAACATTTCAACAAACAAGGTACAGAAAAGACTATTTAGAAAACTGCAAATTTTCTATTACGTAAAGCTTAGCTGAAGAGTATCAACACAACCTTGTGTCTGTGTCCCCTTTTGAATTTCCTTTTGCTCTTATAAATGTATTTTTTAATGTTCCATCCATGTACTTTTCTTTTCTTTTGCATCACTAATACTAACCCCAGTGCTTGCTATAACACTCTCCCTCCTCAAAAAAAAAAAAAAAAAAGTCATCCTATGCAACAACAACAAATGTAGTCATGCAAAATACACCTATACATCATTGACTGTGTCTGAAAATATAATGCATTACTCTGTGCCTCTATTCTATCTCCACCAAAAAGTGAGAAGAAATATGATTTATTAGTAGTAGGAATAGTATTTAGTAGTAGTAGTAGTAGTAGTAGTAGTAGTAGTAGTAGCAGTAGCAGTAGCAGCAGCAGCAGCAGCAGCAGTAGCAGTAGCAGTAGCAGCAGCAGTAGCAGTAGTAGCAGTAGCAGTAGCAGTAGCAGTAGCAGTAGCAGTAGTAGTAGTAGTAGTAGTAGTAGTAGTAGTATTCTGTATTTATAACTGGTCATTGCGTTTTTGTTTTTCACAGTTGGTGAACCTTACAATAAAGTAGTCATTACATATAGTTTTCATGGTTCTCCTTACTTCACTTCATGTCAATTCATATAAATTTTTCCAGGTTTCCCTGAATTTGTCCTTTTGCCATTTTTTATATCATAATATGAATTACATTACATTGCATCTTTTTATATCTCAATATAAATTATATTAATATACAATTTGTAAACTCATTCCTCAATTGATGGGTACTCTGTTAGTTGCCACTTTGTTGCTACAACAAAAAGTGCTACTTTAATTATTTTTGTACACATGGTATCTTTCCCTAGAGTAGGCTCTTCTTTGACAATAAGCTTGTCCAATTGTATGAAGACCTCACTTAAAGAAATACTATAAGTTTACAATCTTGAATACATCCTTTGGACGACTGTATAAGTCTCTGGAGATGTGGGTTCACCCTAAGAATGGAAAACTTGACTCTTTGGCAGCTGCAACTTTTTTTTTTTTCCCTTACAGAGGAAAGGGACATTTCGAGAAGTACTAACTATAAGCCCAACACAGTACTTTAGAAGTCTCTGGGTAGGTAAGGCTTACCATAGACAAAGATTCATGGGTTAAGCTAAGATGAAAAAATAAGAGTTTCTACCTTCAAGAACTTATAGCTAATGGGGATGGGGGAGACAAAGAAAGAAGCAGGTATATAGACAAATAAGAATGTTATAAGATAGTATGTAATAAAGACAAAGTAGAGAACTAGAAAAAATATTTAACAAGGGATAAATATGTGAAGCTCTTAAGTCTTCATGGAAGAGGTAACAGTGAGCTAGGACTTAAAGAAATGGAAGGATTGGGGCAGCTAGATGGTGCAGTGGATAGAGTGCCAGCCCTGAAGTCAGGAGGACCTGAGTTCAAATCTGGTCTCAGACACTTAACATTCCCTAGATGTGTGAGCCAATTGCCTCAGCAAAAAAAAAAAAAGGAAGGATTTAAACTGAATTCTTCATCTCTGCTATCTACTATGGTGCTCAACACATACAGTAATCACATAATGTTTGTGAATGAATGGTTGGTGATATGGAGGAAGTGTGTTAGAGGGAATGGGAATGATTTATATGAACATATGGATGTGAAAGACAGCAACATGATTAGGGAACTGGTAAGTACTGTGATGTTTTAAAAGCTTGAAAAATATAACTTTTGGGTAATTAGACATGTTATTAATAATACTAGCATTTTTAAATAGCTTTTTATTTTCAAAATATATGCAAAGATAGTTTTCAACATTCATCCTTGCAAAACTTTGTGTTCCAAATTTTTTTCCCTCCCTTTCCTCCACCCCATCCCCTGGACAGCAAGTAATCCAATATATGTTAAACATGTGCAATTCTTCAATATATATTTCTACATTTATCATATTGTACAACAAAGATCAAAAAGCAAACAACAATAAAAAAGGTGAACATATTATGTTGTGATCCACATTAGTCCTCTATGGATACATATGGCTCTCTCCATCACAAGTCTATTATAATTCTGAATCACCTCATTGTTGAAAAGAGCCGTCCATCAGAGGTGCTCATCACATAATCTTGTTGTTGCTATGTACAATGTTCTGTTCATGTATGTCTCTCCAGGCCTCTCTGAAATCATCCTACTGATCATTTCTTATAGAACAATAATATTCCATAACATTCAT
Organism: Myrmecobius fasciatus; assembly: GCA_023553655.1. Taxonomy (NCBI): domain Eukaryota; kingdom Metazoa; phylum Chordata; class Mammalia; order Dasyuromorphia; family Myrmecobiidae; genus Myrmecobius; species Myrmecobius fasciatus. The sequence goes on from JAJPUD010019179.1 coordinate 3,391, forward strand.
ATACCATGACTTATTCAGCCATTCTCCAACTGATGGGTATCCACTCAGTTTTCAGGTTCTTGCCACTACAAAAAGGGCTGCCACAAACATTTTTGCAAATGTGGGTCCTTTTTCCCTTTTTTATGATCTTTTTGGGATACAAACCCAACAGAGACACTGCTGGATCAAAGGGCTTACATAGTTATAACCCTTTAATTCCAGCATTTTTAATAAACAAGTCAGTGGCACTCTTGAATGCCAAAGGCAATGATGGCAGTGGCTCATATGTCCTTTGGGAGAGAAGTATTTCTGAGGGTGGCAATCAGCTGATCAATTAACAGTTAATGAGAGGTAGACTTTACAAAGAAGTGAACTCATTCCAAAAGGGGACTGACAGTGACATGATGTCATTCTTAGCCAGAGAAACTTTTCCCAAGAGTCAGACCATCCCAGCCATGGTCAAAGAATCTATAATCCCCACCCAACCCTGATTTAGGTGGGGAGACTTGCAATATTCAGAATGAGGACAATATTAATCCTAATTTTCATCAGCCCTGTTCTAGAGAGATTGGACAAAGAAATAGGAAAAAAGCTGTAGTCTCCCTAATTTTAATAACTGACATTATGAGAAAGAAATAATCATTTTTCTCAGTATAGTGTGGTTAAAATAAAGTCTGGCAGAAAGGATATGTAGTCAGATAAGACTAGAAAGGTAGATTGGATCTAGCCTCCTGGGAGCCTGGAATGCTAGTTTAAAGAGCTTGTATACTATCGTAAAAGCAACTTTTGAACACCAAGTGATATAATGAGAACTGGACATTATATGGAAGATTTTCTAAATAGGATAGTTTGAAAAAGAGTGGAAACAGAAGGAGGAAGACCCTTTAGGAAGCTATCACTGACAGAAGGGCATGAAAATCTGAATTGAGGGGGTAGATTGTATGAACATAAAACAATGGATAAGAAGGAGGAAAATGGGATTTATGGTATTCGACAGTTGATTAAATGTGAAGGGTGAGGGAAGGGAAGACTCTTAGGTGATCTGGAGGTTTTGAGCCAGGGTGACTGGAGTTGTACTGTCAAATCCAAATAAGGAAAATGAATTGTGTTCTGCCACCGTCTATCAGGTGGTAAATTCCTCAAGGCCAGGGCTGTGTATCCTCTGAGCTGAGCACAGTATCTGAAACATAACAGGTGCTAATCTTAAAAAAAAGCAAAAAACAAAAAAAACATTGAATTGACTTGAACTGGGAAGAATACATCTTTGGAGGGGAAGATGAATTCACTGTCAGACAAGTTGACTTTAAGGTACCAGTGGAACATCGAGGTGGAGAAATATAACAAAACAGTTGGAAACAGGGAATTGAAACTCAGAATTGATAGATTTGGGAGTCTTTTGCCTAGAACTGACAACTTAAGTCAAAGGAGGAGGTGAATTCATCAAGGGAGAGGGTGTACAGTGAAAATGACTGAGGATGAAGACAGAAGGAAAATGGAAGAGGGCTTAGGAAAGAGCTTTACAATACATTAATACATAGGAAGTAGGAAGAGAAACCAGTGAAGGAGAAAGAGAAGAAATAGATTAGTAAAAGGAAAACTGGGCTGGATAGAGTATCAGGCCTGGAGTCAGGAAGACATCTTCCTGAGTTCAAATCTAATGGCAGACATTTAACTAGCTGCATGACCCTGGACAAATCACTTAATCCTGCTCCATCTGCAAAATGAGCTGCAGAAGGGAGCTGGACAAGGAAATAGCAAACCATTAGAGTATCTTTGCCACAAAAACTGCAAACAGGGTCATAGTCATACATGATTGAAACAGATGAACAACAAAAGGTAAACTATGAAGACAGTACCTAGAATGACAAAGTAGCCAATAGTATTAAATCCTACAGAGATGTTAAGGATGATGAAGCCTGAATATGAGCCAAGGAAGTTAGCCATTGAAAGGTTACTGATATTTTCAAAGTAATTTGAGAAAGCATATTCAGTTGAGTTCTAGTGACAGAATCCAGACTGCTGGCAAACTTGATGAGTGGGTGGTGGTGTGGACCTAGCATCTGTACCCCCATCAGGTGATAAGTTCCTAAACAATTCTATCTAGAAGTTTAGCAGCGAAGGAAAAGGGAGATACAGGAGTAGAACTTGATTAAGTAGCAGTCTTGGAAAGTTTGGGAGGTAGTGGGAGCTGTTTCTTATTTTAGAATTGTGGAGAACTAAATAAGTCTGTAGATTGAAAGGCAGGAACCAGAAGAACAGGAGAAGATACATAAGGGGATGAAACTGGGAAGTGACATGACTTGGTCAGACCCATGCTTTAGGAATATCAATTACCTTGGGCAACTGTGTATGGAATAAATTGCAGGAAGGAAAAGACTGGAGATAGGAAGAGCAATTGAAGAGCTTCTTCCAATAGTTTAGGCAAGAGGTGCTGAAGGCCTGAACTAAAGCAGCCTTCTGGAGCACAGCCTCAGGGCAGGGTGACCACCTATAGACCTGGGCCTGTTCCTGCTTGTGTGAAAGCCCCCACACAAGCACATCTGGAAGGACATGCACATGCATGCCAACAAGCTAGCCCCCTCCCAGACACATACATGAGCCAACACATACATTCCATAGCACAAACAAAAACCCCAAACCAGAAATACTTGTAATTGAAAGGAAGGACTGTCTTTGGACTCTTTCTGTATCCCCAGTACTTAGCACATGGCCTAGTACAAACAGATGCCTAATAAATGTTTGAGGGATGAAGAGAGAGAAAGAGAAAAAGAGAGGGAAGAGAGGGCAGAATAAAGAGTGGAATTTTATGACTGAGGTTGTGAATCTGAGTAACTGGAAGGAGCTCTCAATCAAAATAAGGAAGTTTGGAAGATAGGATGATTAGAGAAGGAAAAACAATGAGTTTTATTTTGGATATGTTGAGTCTCATGTGTCTATGGAACATCTGGATGAATATGTCCAATAAGAAGTTGATGATGTGATAGAACTAATTCATTCAAGTATATTTATTAAGCATCTACTATGTTCCAAGCACTGGAGATAGAAGTACAAAGAATAAAACAATACCAACTCAACAGGAGCTTATATTCTGATGGGAAGACAGAGAGATTAGGGTTGGATATATAGTAAATCTGGGAAACATTAGAAATAACTGAATCTATTAGAGCTGATGAGATCAGAAAGAGACACAGACAGAAAGGAAAAGACAGGAGAAAGAAGAAGGACCAACTCAGAGCTTTGGGGAAGCAGTGGATAGGATGTGCATTATCATTCAACAAAGTAGAATGGGAAGTAACCAGACTCTCCTACTAAGCCCCTTACCTCAAACTCCTTGCTTTCTCTTTCTCTAAGGAAGTCAGGGAGGGAGAAAGATTAGTTAACCATGTCAGATGCTGAAGAAATGCCAAAAGAATGACACACCTTCCCAATGTTCCCTGACCCATAATAAGAAAAAGTTGGGCTTAACTCTGCACTTCACTGATATTAAACATAGAGTCCCATAATCAGAATGTCAGAGCTGAGTGTCCCTAGACCATAGAATGCAAACCATCAGAGGTAGCTAATCTTACCCCCTCATTTTAGAAATAGGGACACTGTGCCTAGAGTAGTAAAGTAACTTGTTCAACCACATGAAATGAGTCACTTCCAGATCCAGGATTTAAATGTAGGTTTCCTGACTCCTAGGCTAACCCAACACAGCATGAAGAGGGGACTGACTAGAAATGCTAATTTCAATGTTCTGCTTGTACTCAAAGGCTATGTAAGGGTGAATATGAAACTAGTCACCTTTTCCCTCAAGTTGTTTTTTTTGTTTTGTTTTGTTTTGTTTTTCCCTAGTAAACAAAAATGGACTTTAAGGGGGAGGGAGAGATTAGAACACTTAATGAACAAGCATTTGTTAAATGCTTAATCTGTGCAGAGCCCTCCTGGGTGTGTATGTATGTTTGTGTGGGGGAGGACTATGAGTAAGAAAGGATGCCAGCTGTGGTGGAAGGAACACTGAACTGAATCAAGAGATCTGGATTCTTGGATTCTTGTCCCAGTTCTGACAATTTTGCTCTGTCAAGTCACTGTCTCCTGTCTTGCCTCAATTTTCTCTTCTGTAAGATAAAAGGACTTAACTAGATTTTTTTTTAATTTTATTTTTTACTTATTATTTTTCAAGCTTTTTTTTTTTTAAACATATGTATAAGGGGCAGCTAGGTGACAGCTGTGTGACCCTGGGCAAGTCACTTAACCCCAATTGCCTAAGCAAAAAAAAAAATTTGTATATTTGCAAAACATATGTTTGGGTAATTTTTCAACAATGACCCTTGCAAAGCTTTAGTTACAAATTCCCCCCACCCCAGTCCCCAGGAAGTCTACTACATGTTAATTATGTTAAAATACTTGACAAATGGAATATGTGTATACATATTTATAGTTATCTTGCTGTACAAGAAAAATCAGATCTACAAGAAGAAAAAAATCTGAGAAAGGAAACACAATGCAAGCAAACATCAATAGAGAGCGTGAAAATGTGGTCCACATTCAGATCCCTCTGTCTGGGTGTATATGGCTTTCTTCATCACTGAACAATTGTAATCCAATATATGTTAAACATGGGCAATTCTTCTATACATATTTCCACAATTATCATGTTGCACAAGAAAAATCAGATCAAAAAAGGGAAAGAAAATAATATGCAAGCAAACAACAAAATAAAGTGAAAATGCTATGTCCACACTCAGTCCCTGCAGTTCTCTTTCTGGATGCAGATGGCTCTCTCCATCACAAGTCCGTTGAAATTGGCCTGAATCACCTCTTTATTGAAAAGCGCCCCATCTATCAGAATTGATCATCTCATAATCTTGTTGCTGTGCGCATCATTCTCTTGGTTCTCATTACACTCAGCATCAGTTCATGTAAGTCTCTCCAGGTCTTTTTTTTTTTTTTTTTGCTGAGGCAGTTGGGGTTAAGTGACTTGCCCAGGGCCACACAGTTAGGACATGTAAAGTGTCTGAGAGCAGATTTGAACTCAGGTCCTCCTGCCTTCAGGGCTGGTGCTCTATTCACTGGGCCACCTAGCTGCCCCCTCTCCAGGTCTTTCAGAATCATCCTGCTGATGGGTTCTTATAGAACAATAATATTCCATAACATTTATGTCCCATAACTTATTCAGCCATTCCCCATACACTCTCTTGCCACTACAAAAAGGACTGCTATAAACGTTTTTGCACATTTCCCTTTTTTATGATCTGGATGTTTTGGGGAAGGGTGGTTCCCAAACTTTTTTCTGGTCCACCGGCCTCTAGGCTGTCAGCATCCTCTGTTCAATAAGAATGGCAACAAATTCTGGAATTTCCCGTGCATATGCACATTAGAAAAACCTTCCCTCACGCCTAATTCACTGGGAGGGGAGGCAAGTTCCGGGTTTTATCACGAATATGTACATAAGGAATAAAGAGATTAATTAGATAAATTTCTAAGGGATGCACGCGAGTTAGGCCAAATAGTTTCAGGGCCACCAGAACAAGCTCCTCCCACCCCAAACCGGGAACCCTAGGAGTAGATGGTTTCCAAGTCCCTTCCAGCAGCCATATTTTGGGGGTTACAGCCAGGCTCCCCATTTCCTGTTCTCCACCCATCCACTTTCACTCCCCAGCTTTTCCCCTCAGCCGAACTTCCTCTTGTCTAGATGTAGCAATAGCTGAACTATGACATGCTCCCGGCAGCAAACTGCTGTAACCAGTCCATCAAAATATAAAACACAGAACCCGATGCTTTAAGAGTTCGACTTCGACTTTGGGATTGGTGAGGAGAAGGTAGGGAGTGGCCCCCGGAACAAACATTCCTCCAGGGCCCGGATCAGCCCCGGGAGATGACCCGAGGAGGACCGGAACCTTCAAGCTGCGAGATATAGGGAATGGGGGTAGTGGAAGGGTGAAGAGCGGGAGGTGTGGTTTGTAGGAGAATGAACACCCAGTACTTCCGGCGACACCGGAAGAGGAGGCGAGAGACGGCCACGGACCCAGGGTACAGGGATGGCCGGGCGAACGACTCTGCTGGCCTTGCTGGCCGGTGCTGCAGCGCTAGCGGACGCTTCTCAGGGTGATCGGGAGCCTGTATACCGGGACTGCGTTCTCCGCTGCGATGAGTGGAACTGCTCCGGGGCCGGGCTGCAGCACTTCCGCTCCCACCAGCCAATCTACATGAGTCTGGCAGGTAAGCCCCGCCCCACCCAGAGGCCCCGCCTCTTATACGCCCCGCCCACCATACAGGCCACGCCCATGCCCCTCACCCACTCCGCGACCCTCTCCCTTCCCCCTCCCCTTCAGCATCTGTGCCTCGGCTTCCCCATTGGTAAGGTTGGGGAGCAGCTCAGTGGTGACCGTAGAGGTCCTTAAACCCCCTGTCCTCCTCTGTGCCTGGCACATGTTGGGGGTAGAAGCTAGGGGCTTTGTGGTTAGAGTGCAAGGCCTGGAGTCAAAAGCCCTGAATTCTCATGTGGCCTCAGACCCTTAACCGGTTATATGACCTCACTTCCGTCAATCTCAGTCTCCTCATCTGTAAAATGGGGCTGAATAATAAGAGTATTTATCTCCCCGGGTTGTTGTGAGAATCAGATGACGTAATACTTGTAAAACTGGAACATAACAGGCATCGTATAAATGTTAGCCTATATCATCCTCCTCATTATTAGATCTGTTCATTCCATTTAATTCTATGGCACAAAAATTGATTAAGATTCTTGTGTGCAGGTGAGGTGCAGTTATCCTGGCTCACCTGGCGCTCAGTCCCTCAGAGAGGTAATAATCCGACAGGCAGAAACTCCCCCTCCCCCCTCTTCTTTTGTCCGGAGACCTAGGTTATAGTCCAATCCTGGTCCTAATTAGCTAGTTAGCTTTAGCCAGGAAACATCCCTCCTCTAGTCCTCAAGCATTTCTTACTTTCTTTTTTATTCTTTCTTTTCTATTTCTTTTTTTTTCTGAATTTAACAAACACCAAACCAAATGGACATTTCTGTATAAGCACAAGCATTTCTTATTATGGATCAGAATGCCAGAATAAGGCCAGTGTGGCAGGAAAAAAATCCAAAATATAATGCTTTTAAATTGCTTTTAAAATTTATTGCTGTGGGCAGCTAAATGGTGCAGCAGATAGAGCACTAGCCCTGGCCTCAGACACTTAACATTCCCTAGCTGTGTGACCCTGGGCAAGTCACTTTAACCCCAATTGCCTCAGGAAAAAAAATATTATAACTATAGTTTTCACATCAGAATATCATTTTGTTTTCATTTTTGAATTCATCCTCATAGTTTGGAAATCATCCATTATAAAAATAAGTAAATGAATAAGAAAGAGAGGGGAAAAAGAAAATCCCAAACAATGCCCCAGCCACTAAACATTTATTAGGTGCCTACTAAGAACTAAGATAGTCCCTGTCCCCAGGAAGCTTATATGCTAATGGTCGAGATACAGATAAATGCATACAGAATAGTAGATAACCTTTGGTGGAAAAGACTTGTGCATAAATAGATATAGATAAATGCATATGGAATAGAAGATAACCTATGGGGGGAAAAGATGTGAGGCCCTGGGGGTAGTAGGAAGGTCTCTTATTGAAGGTGGTTTTCTATAAAATAGGCTTGAATCTGTTACCTGTTGGGACAGGCCCTATGGAAACTTCTCGAATATCTGCTCCCTTACCAGCCTGCTACACACCCTTATCACCTCCTACTTAGACTATTGATTGCCTGGTCTGCAATAGCTTTATTGGCCTCCCTGCCTCCGAAACATCCTGAGTATCTGCTCCAGCCTGGTACACACCCTTATCACCTCCTGATTAGATTATCAGTTGCCTGCCTGCCTAAGTCCCTCCCCTCCCAATCTAGCCTCTACCCAGCTACCATGGCAATTTTCCCAAGATGGGGGTCCAACTGTAACTTCCCCTATTTAATAAACTCCAGTGACTCTAGTACCACCAGGATCAAATGTAGAAATCCTTGGTTTGGCTTTTAAATCCTTTGTAACTTGGCCCCTTCCAGTCATCTTCTCCCTTAGTCTTCTCCCCCCCACACACACCACACACACACACATATTCTACTATGGAAAGACATTGGGTTTTGGAACCAAAGACTGTCTTCTGACCCTGTGCCTTTTCACTGGCTGACTTCTTTGTCTGAAATGCTTCCTCCTCATCAACACCCTCTGGCACCGCTAGCTTCCTTCAAATCTCAGTTAAAATCCCACCTTCTCCAAGAAGCCTTTCCCAACTCCCTGTTAATGCTGGGGCCTTTCCTCAGAGAGAGCCTCCAGTTTATGCTGTGTATTGCCTATTTGTACATAATTGCTTACACGTTGTCTCCCCTGACAGACCTGGAGAGCCAGCCTGAATACCCTCTCAGCACTCACCCGAGCTGGAACCCAGTTGTTCCTTACTAAATGCTTGTTAACTTTGCCCTAGGGTTCTGACAGGAAGGGCAACAGGCCTGCTCCTGTGTGGATGCATGTACCTTCCAAGTGTGTGTGTAGGCAAGTAGGTCACACAGTGAAACACAGGAACAGCACACATGTACACAACATCAAGAAAACAATTTTTTAAAAGCTGGGGCTGAAAAAAGAGTTATTAAGGAAGTATCAGGAGAACCTGGAGATGTAGTGCCCCAGATGCCAAGGAAGAAGAGGGGCAAAGTCAGATGCTGAAGAATGCCCAAGAGGATGACCACAGGAAACAGGCCACTGGTGACAGAGTTTCAGGAGAGCTCTGGTTTGATGATCCTAACACCCCCTGAGACTTCAGAAGCTCAGAATCACCAGTGGCCTCCTCATGGCTATTAGCTGCCTCTTTTCCATCCTCATTCTCCTTGACATTTTGTAATAGAGGGGCACTGTTACCTCTTCCTTTTGGTCCCTTTCAATTGTTTTGTCTAAAGTGACATTGCTTAGACAATTCTCCTTTTCTCTGATTATTCTGTCTCTTTTGCTGATTCATCTGCCCTCTAAATGTCTTCTAGGGTCCTGCTCTCAAACCTCTTTCAGTAGAATTTCTCCCGTGGTGATCTCATCCATTCCCATGGTTTCAATTATCACCTCTTGCAGATGACTCCAAAATGTAGATCTTCAGCTCTCATCTCTCCCCTGAGCCACAATCTTGAATTTCCATCTGTCTGCTGGATTTCTCCACCTGGATATCACACCCACACCTCCAGCTTCAATGTGTCCCAAACTAAATTCATCTTCCCCCAAAAAGCTGAAGCATAGTGCAGTGGAGAGAGAGCACTGGGTTTGACATAAAGTGAAATCAGAGGCATTCTATTCAGGCTCTGGCTTTGCTTTTAAGGACATTATGACCACTTTGAGCTTCAGTTCCTTACCTGTATAATGAGAGTATTAGAATAGAGGCCTCCAAGGTCCTTTCCAGCTCTAAACTGCAACCATTTGACTGTACTTCTGCCTTTCCTATTTCTACTGATGGCACAGTCCTTCTCTGAGCCACTTGGCTCAAAACCTGGAGGCACTTTTGACTCTTTCCTTCCCATCACACTCCACATCCAACTCATTGCTTAGTGGAGAGCTTTCTGGGAGCTGGGGGAGTGAGGGCTGTGTAAGTTACTAATTCTACCTCCAGCATATTGCTAGCATCCATGGCCACTTCTCAGCTCTCATTGCTGCTTCCTTTCTTCAGTACCTACTAAAGGTACAAAGGAACACAAAAAGCAGCTCCTAACCTCAAGGAGCTCATGATGTAATGGATACAAGACACAAACCACTATGTACAAACAAGCCATATACGGATAAATAGAAAGTGATCATCAGAGACAGGGCACTGGAATTAAGAGGGGTTTGGAGAGGTTTCCTGTAGGAGGTCGATCAGTTATGACTTGAAAGAAAGCAGGGAAATCAGGAGGCAGAGATGAGAAGGGAGAGCACCCCAAGCACAGAGCTGCCAGAGAAGATTCCTGGAGCTTCTGAGAGATGGAGCAAGAAGGAAATCAGAGTCCATGGGAGAAGGGGGGGACCGAGAGCGGTCTGGAGCCCCAGGCTATGAGGACTTTGAGGGCCAAACAGGGTTTTGTATTTGATACTGGAGGGGATGTGGACTGACTGGAGTTTATTGAGGAGAGGAGTGACAGGCTCAGACCTGTACTTTAGAAAAATCACTTTAGTTGCTGAGTGGAAGATGGATTGACAGACCCACCAGCAGGCCGTTAAAGTAACCCAGACTTGAGGGGCTGCCTTAGAGTGGTGGCAGGATCAGTGGAGAGGCATGAATTTGTTCTGGGAAGGTGAACTCGGCGGGCTTGGCCACAGACTGGATTGGATTGGTTCAGGTCTTTATTACCTTTTAGCTCAGACTTCCAAACCGACCCTTCTCCTTTGCAATCTAATCTCAATGCAGTTTCCAAACTAATTCTCTTAAAGTAGAGCTCTGACTACATCCTTCCCCTTCCCCACGGTCTGGTGGCCAGACTTCCTTGGGGAACATTTAAAGCCCTCGGAAGCAGGTGCATCCTGCCTTTTCAGTTGTATTTTACTTTCACTTAACAGTGAAGCCCTGCACTCTAGCCACCTGGGGCCCAGTCTGGCCTTATATAGGAGCAGGCTGACTTCCATACCTCTGCCTCCCCCTTCCTTCAAGGCCCATCTCAGGTACCACCTCCTCCATGAAGCCTTCCTGGCCCCAGTTTTCTATTAGCATTTTCCTAGGCCTTTCCGCATCCTTACTTACCCTCTTGTAATTCTTACACACAGTTGCCCTAGTTACATTGTCGGCAGATTAACGAGGGCACTGGGTTGTTTTTCATCTTTGTCATCTCAGTGCCGCCGTGCTGTGTGTCTTGCCCATAGTTGTCCTTTTGAAAATGTTAAATGTAGTTGGATTGAGTGAAGTGGTGTTTGGGGCGAGGGTGGAGCTAGGGAATTTGGGTCTGGTCCTCTGATCCAGAGCTCGGATCTTAGAGCTGAGAGGGCCTTGGAGACCCAGAAGAGTGAGCTTCCTTCCCCAAGGTCACACAGCCATGCCTGTATCCCCTGTTTCCCAACCCAGAGCTCTTTCTACCACGGTTAGCTCTTTTTACCCCCAAATGGCCCACATACTCACAGAGAGAGCTCTGTGATACTTACTCCCTGCAATGTGTGGGAGCCAGGAGTTTTGAGCCATTTTGGGAGATGGGGAGATGACCTAGTTTCTCTCCATTCACATTACAGAACAAGGGAAATCTTCCCTGTGGAGGCTGAGACAAAGAGGGGAGGAAAGGAGGGAAGTTCTGCATCAAGGACTGGGCTGGGTAGGGGGGTCCCCAGATGAGTTTCCTCTCCATTAGAGCATCAGAAAGTCTCTAGATTTGCCCAATTACCCCTCACCCTGCTTTCAGTATCCTTCTCATAAGTGTCTTCTCCTCCTTCATTCTTGGAATAGAGGCCAGACTTCTCACTGATCTGCAAGTCAAATTTCTCTGAGTTCCCATGCAGATTTTTTAAGACAGAAAGGAGAGTTGGGGTTACTAAGAAACTCTTTGTCTTTTTCAGGCTGGACCTGCAGGGATGACTGTAAGTATGAATGCATGTGGGTCACCGTGGGTCTCTACCTTCGGGAAGGTTACAGAGTTCCCCAGTTTCATGGAAAGGTGAGTCGGACAACAAGGATGGTGATGGGTGTATTTGGGGGGAGCCCGCTGATGAGCCAGGCAGAGGATGGGGGGAGTTCTGTGCTGTGGAGCAGCATGGTCTCCTGCAGTGCCAGTAAAAGGGCCCCAGGCTGAGTATTTCTTTTTGACCTTGTTCTTATTTCTAATGTCCAGTAGGAACTCTGGGTCCTGTCCCAGGCCAGGGGAGATCAGATGGATGAGCTGGGCAATAAGGCCCATTAGTGTTAGAGGAACACAGATCTTTTGGAAAAAGAAATTGTCACTTTTTTTATATAATAAGAAAAAGACTTCATAAGTAAATATGACTTTTTGACCTGCCTTCATGTTTTAAATGGTTTCTCCAGCAGTGGAGGTGGGTTATCATTATAACTGATGATAATGAATGTTTATATGAATGATAATTTGATAGGTGCTAAATAGCTTCCAAAATGGTTTCACAGATATAACCTTTCATTTGATCCTCAATAAAATCCTGTGAGGTAGACAGGTGGGTGCTGTAATTCGAGGCCCATTTTATTGATACAGTACAGTATTGATACATAAGGAAATGGAGACACCAAAAGGTGACTCCTGTAACTCAGCTGACGGGCCCCCACTCACATGGCTAGTACCTGCAAGAGCTCAGATGGGGACCCAGGTCTCCCGGCTCCCAGCCCCTGTTCCGGTATTTCGTGGGGTACAGTCTGCAGCCCCAGACAAGATCTTGTCCAGCTCACTGACCAGAACAGGGAATGAAGCTACGAGTTCAGTTACAGGTTTTATCCTCCCAAGCCATCACCCAAGTGGGAAGAAACACCCCCAGACCCATACTGCTCATGAATGCGAGCTAGCTGACTAGAGCTCCCCCGCCTGTTTGTAGGTGCAAAGCGACATCTGCTTTCTCATCTACATTTGTAGAAGTTTCTCATCTACAAAGCAGGCCCCAAGCACTGCAAGGGAACCCAGGAGCATTCAGGACTGAGCCAAGCAGGAGAGACAGAGACGTAGAAGAGAGGCCCCCCGCTCTCCCGATGGTTACGGACGCTGTCCCTAGAGCTGTGGAGGTGTGTTGGGGCACCCAGCTGATGCATGACTCTGAGCTGCTTCTTCCTTTTCAGTGGCCCTTCTCTCGGTTCCTTTTCTTCCAAGAACCAGCCTCAGCTGTGGCCTCCTTCCTCAATGGTTTAGCCAACCTGGTCATGCTCAGCCGGTATCGGACCTCTGTCCCAGCTTCCTCCCCTATGTACCACACCTGTGTGGCCTTTGCCTGGGTAGGTAACTGGGCACTAGTCCAGCCTGGGCCTTGACTCCTTAGAGAGGCACAGAGAACTAACTCCTGGCAGGCCGCAGCGGCAGCATAGGGGGGGCGGGGGGAGGCTTGGAGCAGCAGGGAAAGCCTTCGACACCCCAAAGAATGCCCAAGAAAGGCGCCTCAGCGCCTGCCCTGTAGGAGCCCTTTTTTCTAAATGGGAGGAAATACCAACAAATGCAAATATGCATAAAACAGCCCCAAATTCCACTTGATTGAATAGCACTGAAACACTTTTTTGTAGGTACAAACAACTGCAAATGAATCTGTGAGCATCTAGAGGACTGAGACCTAGTAAAAGAGTGCCAGGAAGGTAGGGTTAATGAGGAGAAGCTTGCAAAGCCAGCAGTTTGGAAAGAGGGGAAGGAGATGGATAGCTTTTAAAGTCCTCCCTGCACACACCTCCCTGTCTCCAGGCTCAGTGTCCTCTACACCTTTGTGTGCTGCTGCATCCTGGCCTCCTTATTCATCCCTTGCCTCTTGTCTTTGCCCTGACTGTCCTGCATGCCTGGAATGTATTCCTTCTTCAATCCAGACTCACTGGACTCAAATTGAGTCCTCCTGGAAGCCTTCCCTGACCTCCCTACTTAGTACACTCTCCTCAAGTTTTACTCTCTGTATTTCTCTCTTACATGTCTTATTGTTCCAGCAGGATGTTAGCTCCTTGTCAGCAAGGACTTTGTTGCCCTGGATTCAAGGCACAATGTGGAGCACTTAGTAATTGCTTGTTGAATTGTGTTTGGTGTCAGGAAAGCATGACATAGAGAATTAAGAGCTGGCCTTAGGGCTGGAACAACCTGGGTTCAGGTCCCACCTCTGGTATATCCTAGTTGTCTGGGCAAGTCACTTATTCACCCAATACTTAAAATCTGAGGCTATAAGTTAAGAGGGAAGATGCTGATCTGGATTCATTGGGGGTGTTCCCTATATTATATTAATGAAATCATAGATCAGTCTCTCTTTTGTGTGCAAGTCCTGGTTGGTGGGTATTGGGAAAGGTACAAAATTTAGGTCCCACAGGCTTCTTGCCTTCATGTTATTGATATGTAAGAGGGATTAAACCATTCCAAGATACTATAATGCAAAATAAAATAGAGGGATTGAGAACTGGCATTCTAGAATTTGTAGTTCAGAAGGACAAGGAATCCTCTGTCTCATTCTCTGGAAGATTTTGTGTTCTTTTTTTTTTTTTTTTTAAGATTCTAGGTTACCCAACATCATTTTAGTCCCTAATCTCTCTTGGAACTGGGAGGGAATATTTGTCCTCCTGATAAACCCCAGAATGCTATTGGTTTCTCACATGCTTATTACATGTGTAGATAAGAGGGTAAAAACAAAATGGTCTGTAAGATCTAGAGTTGGGGAAGATTATGAAACCATAGATTTCCAAAGACCTATAGTGATTCAGCAGGCAAAGGGAAGAAGGCATTTAAGGCCCAGAGGATCCTCAGAGGAGTGGTGAGAAAGTACAGGGATGTCTCAAAGTCTAGTCAGGCTCTAAGTGTTCAATCCTGGTGTTTCCTAAATTCTCCAGCTCCCCATAACCAACTTCTTCCTAGCTGTCTCCCACCAGATGCCAACATGCCTTAAACATTATCTTTCTCCCCCCGCCCCCAAACCCATCCCTCTTCCTTTCTAGGTCACTGCTGTTCTTGGAAGCACTCAGGATCACAACCCATCCTTGACTCTTCACTCTCTCTCACCCTCCTTCCCCACAGGCAGTCAGCTGCCAAATCTTGTCCCTTCTGCATAGCAGCTTATATCTGTTTCCTTCTCTCCATTCATATGATCGCTTCCCTATTTCAGCTTCTCACTACCTAGACTATTAGTGCACCTTCTTCCTAATTGGTTTCCTCCCTCTGTGTTTCTCTTCTCCAATCTGTCCTCCACACAGCTGCCCAAGTGACATTCAAAAAGCACAGGTCTGGCCATGTCACTCCCCTGTTCAAAAAGCTCTAGTGACCACCTGTTTTCTCTAAAATAAAATATAAACATCTATTTGACATTTAAATTCCTTCATTGTCTTATTCTAGTTGATCTTTTCAGATTTATTATACATTATTCCCTTTAATATATTCATTATTTTAGCCAGACTGGCTATCTAAATCTTAGATAAATACTTTTTATCTCTCATTACCATGGCTTTGCCCAGGCTGTGTATCCTATGCCTGGGATTCTCTCTCTCTCTTTCTCTCTCTCTCTCTCTTTCTCTGTCTCTTCTCTCTCTTCTCTGTCTCTTCTCTATTTTCTCTCTCTCCTTCTCCCTCTCTCTCCCCCTCCATCTCTTTTTCTCCCCCCCCTCTGTGTCTCTCTGCCTCTGTCTCTCTCTCCTCTCTATTTTCTCTCTCCCCCTTTCTTTCTCTGTCTCTATCTCTCTCTCTGTTTCTTCCCCAGCTCTCTCTATCTCTTCCCCATTCTTTGTTCTCTCTCTCTCTCTCTCTCTCTCTCTCTCTCTCTCTCTCTCTCTCTGTGTGTGTGTGTGTGTGTGTCTCTTTCCCCCCCTCTGTCTCTCTCTCTCTCTTCCCGCCACCTTTGCCTCCTTCTTCCCCCCCCCCTTTTCATAATCCTTGGCTTCCTCAGGGCCAGTGCCACTTCCTCCTGCATGAGGTCTTTCCTGATCCTTCCCATTCCCCAGATTGTTTTCTGTTTTTCTGATGTATATTTTTCATTTACTCTTGTAGAGCAGAGAGAGAAAGATGTTAAGATGTGATTGCAGGTGAGCAGTAGCCAAGGTCTGTATTAAGATGGCAGTAGTGGAGAGAAGGGAGTGCAGATGTAAGAGTTACTATTGAGAAAGAACTGATGGGGCTTGGTGATTGGCACGAGAGGAGCAGTCAGAGGAAGCACTGAGGTTTCACACATGGGGCATTATAACCTCACTGACATGTGGGGTCAGAAGGGAGAGCAAGATGAGAAAGCGTGGCTTTTGATATATTGAGTTTGAGGGATGGATGGAGACAGCCAGTAGTTGATGATGTGGACCTGAGAAAGGGGGGCTGGGTTAGAGAGGTGATTGTGGGAGCCGGTAAGACTGCTGAGGGAGAAATTTAGAAAGAAGGAGGGCCAAGGGCAGAAACTGGGAGAAGCTTCCCTTCTAAAGAGGAAGGGAAGCTGCTGGGGAGAGGGTGATCCCCTGGCTGAGGATGGCTGAGATATCTCAGAAACCAGAGTGTGAGGAGGGACTGCAGAACAAGAGTGAAAAGCAGTATCCAGTGCTTTCAGGAGGTCAGGAAGATTGGGGGCCTTAAAGATGCTTGGATTTGGAAAAAACTGTTGTTGGGGAGTTGTGTGGACAAAAGCCAGACTGCAAGGGGCTGTGCAGAATGTGGGTGGAGCCTTGGAAATAATAGGCACTCAGAAGATGCTAGTTGAATTGAACAAGTGGAATCAAACTTGTTTTAAAGAGTTTGTCGATGAAGAGGAGGAAAGATAGGGTGGTAACTGCTACTGATAGAAGAGGCAAGAAAAGACTTGGAGAGCTCTGACCATGTTTGCAGTAAAACAGAAAGAAGTGGGATGAGAATAAGAAGAACTCACATTTTTTACATTGTTATGTCCTTCTGATTGATCCTTTCAGCAGCCCTCTGAGTAGCCTCATTTAACAGATGAGGAAAGTGAGGATCAGCCATATCAAGTGGCCCAGCCACAGGGTGTCTGAGGCCGGACTCTGATCAGGGTCTTCCTGAGTCCGGGCCCAGCACCCTAAACGCCACGCTGGGAGAGAACAGAGACCACATCTCCTTTGGCTGTGTCCCTTCCACACCCCTTCCTTGTTCTCTTGGCTCTGGGTCAGAGCTAGGTCCTCCAGGCCCACTGTCCAGCACGGTCCCCGGGGTCAGAGAGACCCTAATCCCTCCAGGGCAGAGGGCTGATAGCAACTGAAAAATCCAAAGCAGGCTTTGGATGATCCCCAGGAAAGCCTTATCTCCCAGGACTCAAGGAGACCGGGTTACTTTGTGACGTCATCACTTCCCCTTTGGATGGATGGCCAAGGGGGGAAGCAGGGAGACGAAGCCTTGCAGGGGCCTCCCCTCCTTCCCCGCTCTCAGCTCCCTTTAGTGATGCCGCCGTCTCCCATCTGCCTGGGCTCTGTCTTAGCTTCTCACACCTTCCCTTGTCACATGAGAACAAAGCATCTCTGAATTTTCCAGATGAATCATAGGACAGGAAAAGACTCCTGGGGTCCTTGTCTTCAGGGAGACCAGAGATTCCAGACGGCTCCCTGGAACCTGAATAGGCTTTTCCCTGCTTTCATGTGTTGGGACGATCCCTGGGCTGGGACTCACATTTATTCTTTTCTTGACCTTGGCCGTTCTCCTTTTTAAGTGAGAATGAACCCTGAATTCTTGGGGGTGGCCCTGGCCTCCCCAGGCTGGTGAGGAGGAAAAGTGGGGCCTCTTCAACGGAGCCACAGCTTCAAATGGGCTCTTCTGAATTTGCTAAAGGCTTTATGCAGATTTCCAAGAACCAGAGAGAGCTGTCCTTCCAGTGGGTTTCATAATTCGCCTTCCATTTTTGTTGGTCTCAAGGCCTTTGGTTTGTGTTTGGAAGAGAAAGGGATTTTGTTCAGTGTAGAATGTCATCTGAGCGGATTTATTTGTAGACGACTGGGAGGTTAGGGACTTAGGCCGGGGCCTGGGGAGTTTAGTGCACAAGAACTCAGCCCTTTTCTAGACTCTGGAACTCTGTATTAGCAGACCTTGGTCTCTTCTGCCGGGGCATCTGCCCACCAGGGCTGAGAAACGTCCTGCTTTGGAAAGATGGCAACTACTGTGTAAATCTGCGTCCTTCGGCAGGGAGCTGAGCAGCAGTGGGCCGTCCGTGGCCCAGACGGAGCAGTTCCTTAGTCTGGTGGGACTAGAAAGTCCTTCTGTCCCCAGGGTCAAAGTCCCAAGCCTGTTCCAGAGCTGGGACACCAAGAAAGGAGCCCAGAGGCAGGCTGCTGCCTCACACACAGTCCTCCCCTTTATTTAGCCCAGAAAAAAGGGAGACCAAGGGCCATGTCCGAATGGGTCTGCAGAGGCTGATTGGCTGAGGATTCACTGGCAGGACGCAGGCCAGACCTGCAAAAGGACTTCCCCGCTGCCCCTGAGGAGGCGTGGCCTCTGCCAGAGCAGGCGCTGCCATGCCGTGGCCTCTTGGAGGCGGGCATTCTGGGTGACAGCAGCCTTCATATTTAACATTCTGACTCTCCCAGCTTCCAAGCTCAGAGCTATTTAAAGATCTGCTTGTCTCAGAGGGAGTGTTGGTGACAGTCCTGAGCACTAGGACTTAACACCAGGGTTTTGCGGTGCTTGATGGCACCGAGCATGACTTTCCCCCTGCAGTGTGCCCCATTGTTCTGGTGTCTTTCCTTCATGCTCTCAGTTTGCAGGCCAGAACGGCTGCCCACCCTGTCCTTCCCTCCCGGCCCTCCGTGATGCTGGCCCTGAGCTCTCTTCTCCAGGGTGTTTATGCAGAGCTGTTGGCGCCTGCTGGGCCCGTTATGTGATCTCCTTCAGCAGTGCCGTCTTCCTGGCAGGGTCACCCCGTCCCACCCCCCACCCCTGCCCCCCTCCCCTCCAGGTTAGGACTGGGAGACTTGGGGACTCTTACTTGGCATCTCTGCGGCCCCTCGCCGCCCTGAAGGGGAAACCAGCCAGCGCTGGCGACCCCCTCCCTGACAGCTCTCCAAGCAAAGTGAAACCCAGTCCTCCCAGACTGGGGGAGGGGACGGGGTGAGCCTTTGGTCCCGCCTCCTTGCCTGCCCAAGTGCCAGGCTCCAGGCAGACTCTTGGTCACTCAGACAGGAGCTAGAGTTACAGCCCTGGAGAATTTTTAGAGCTGAAGTGATCTTAGAGAGCGTCTCGTCAAGGCCCTTCATTTTACAGCCATCTGGGACCATCTGGAGATAGCATGAGGGGTCCAAGGTCATAAAGAGTGTGGGGCACCAGAACCCGGCTTTTTAGAGGCCCAGGCCACTGCTTTTGTCACTGCCCCCTAAGGATAACCCCTGACTCATGGGGAACATGAGTGTCTCCTGCACAGCGACCCCTGAGGCAGGGACGGGGAATGTTTCCCACTGACAGGGAGGGCCCAATCCTGCCCCTTGGCGTCCAGGCCGCACCAGTGAGGGGGATCTAGCCCTGCCCTGGACTTCTGGTGCCCTAGGAAACAGGAGGAGAACAGGGAGGAGGAGCCAAGCTCCTCCTGGAAGCTCCCAATTCACTTTGAGATGATTGAATGCAGTTCAGCCCCTACTCTGTACCTGGGGCTGGGATTGATGAGGGGGACCCAGAGATAAAATGGAACAGCTGTGGAATAGGGAGGGGAGTCATGGTTCAATGCCTGCCTCTAACTGGGTAGTCACTTTACCCCTGAGGGCCTCAGTTTTCTCATCTGTAAAATGGGATTTAGATTAGAAGCCTGGAAAATCTGAATTGAGGAAACAGGCTCAGAGAGTCCAAGTGACATGGTCAGAGCCAGTGTACTTGTTTTTTGTTTTTTTTTTTTTAATAATAGTTCTTTTTGGCCCCACATGTGCAAGAATGTTTGTGGCAGCCCTTTTTGTAGTGGCTAGAAACTGGAAATTGAATAGATGCCCTTCAATTGGAGAATGGCTGAATAAATTATGGTATATGAATGTTATGGAATATTATTGTTCTGTAAGAAATGACCAACAAGATGATTTCAGAGAGGCCTGGAGAGACTTGCATGAACTGATGCTGAGTGAAATGAGCAGAACCAGGAGATCATTATACACGGCAACAACAGTACTATATGACGATCAATTCTGATGGACATGGCTCTCTTCAACAATGAAATGTTTCAAACCACCTCCAATTGTTCACTGAAGAAAGCCATATACACCCAGAGAGAGGGATGCGAAATGTGGACCACAACATAACATTCTCATACTCCTTGATTGATGTTTGCTTACATTGTGTTTCCTTTATCTGATATATCGTTCGTGTAGATAAGATTTTTCTTGCACACCAATGATAAGTTTGGAAATATGTATACATATATTCGATTTGCCAATATTTTAACATAATTAACATGTAGTGGATATCCTGCCATCTAGGGGAGGGGTGGGGAGTTGGGGGGAAAAATTTGTAACAGAAAGCTATGTAAGGGTTATTGTTGAAGAATTACCCACACATATGTTATGCAAATAAAATAAAAAATTAAAAAAAAATAATAGTTCTTTTTAATTTCCAAATATATGCAAAGGGGGCAGCTAGGTGGCACAGTGGATAGAGCACCAGCCCTGAAGTCAGGAGAACCTGAGTTCAATGTGACCTCAGACACTTAACACTTCCTAGCTGTGTGACCCTGGGCAAGTCACTTAACCCCAATTGCCTCAGCCAAAAAAAATAAAAAAATCAAAAATCAAAAACAAACAAACACAAAAAAACAAAATATATGCAAAGATAGTTTCAACATTCATCCTTGCAAAACCTTGTGTTTCAAATTTTTCTCTCTCTTTTCTCTCCCTCCCCTAGACAGCAAGTAATCTTATGTAGATTAAACATGTGCAGTTCTTCTGTATATATTTCCACAGTTATCATGCTGCACAAGAAAAATCAAATCAAAAAAAGAAAGAAAATGAGAAAGAAAACAAAAAGCAAGCAAACAACAATAAAAATGGTGAAAATATTATTTTGTATTTCATACTCAGTCACCATAGTGATCTCTCTGGTTGCAGATGGCTCTTTCCATCACAGGTCTGTTAGAATTAGCTTGAGTCACCTCATTGTTGAAGAGACCATGTGCTTCAGAATTGATCATCACATAGTCTTGTTGCTGGGTACAATGATCTCCTGGTTCTGCTCATTTCACTCAGCATCAGTTCATGCAAGTCTCTCCAGTCCTCTCTGAAATCCTCCTGTTGGTCATTTCTTACAGAACAATAATATTCCATGACATTCATATACCATAATTTATTCAGCCATTCCCCAGTTGATGGGCATCCCTTCAGTTTCCAGTTTCTAGCCACCACAAAAAGGGCCGCCACAAACATTCTTGCACATGTGGGGCCCTTTCCCTCCTCTAAGATCTCTTTGGGATATAAGCCCAATAGAAACACTGCTGGGTCAGAGGGTAGGCACAGTCTGATAGCCCTTTGGGCAGAGTTCCAAATTAGAGGCAGCATATTTGAACTCTAAACCAGTCTTTGATCTTGTTTTTTTCCTGGGTCCCAGTAAGACTGTGAGTGAGATGGGGCCAGAGGAGTTAAAAATCAAATCAGTCCTTCCACCAAGTGGAGAGGGATCTGTCAGGGGAGCAGGAACATGGGAAAGGGAATGGGGTCTCCTAACCCCATGTTCTCTCAGGATCTTCCCCTTCCTCCACTCCTCCCCACGTGAACATTTCACTCTGGGGGACCTAAGTCCAAACCAGAGAAGACAGGCTTCTTCTTCATTCCCAACTACTACTTAACTCAGCCTGTTTCACGCCTCCCCCTTCCTGTAGTGGTTAACAAGGCAGCTGGGTGACTGCCAGCCCAATCCCTGCCGGCTGGCTCCCTTCTTGGCTCTCAAGCACCATTGGCACCAGGTCCTATGTTCTCCTTCCAAATTACACCTCGTCTGCTTTGGGAAACCTGCCCTACCTGACTTGCAGTGTCCCTGCTCTTCCTTCCCAGCTCCTGTCACCTGCCATCTAGTCACTCCACCCTACCCCCATCCCCACCATCCTTAGAAGCACAGCTTGGGAGACCCTCTCCCTCCTCCCACCCCCGAATTTATTCAACTCCTCAATCACTCCCCTAGTTCCAGACAGGATGCCATCAAGACCCTCACCCCCAGAACTTTGTCCCCTTTTCCTGACCATCTCCAGAAGAGGGGCTGGGCGGGAAGGGGAGATAGGTGCCCTGGTGGATGGGAGGGGCCTAACCTGTGATGAGGGAGAAGTAACAACATAGTCATTGAAGAGCTGAGCTCAAGGGAACGTTTGGGACCACCTAGTCCATCTCTTCTAGAAAAATGAGACCCAAGAGGCAAGTGACCCGGCTGCCCAGTTACCCAGTTGCCACAGTGGCCAAGGCCAGACTTGACATCCCTCGAGTCCCCTAGCATTTAAGTGCCTGCCGTGGGCCTGGCACATCGAGCGCTCCTCCTCGTTGTCTCAAGCCCCCAGCCCCGACCTCAGTGACTCGGCCCACAGGGGCCATGCTTGGCTGCTTTGGGGGAGGCCTTCCCACTCCCACTCCCTCAGCCTGTCTCCCTCCGGGGCCTCCCAAACCCCCAGCCCAGCTCTGTCCTCTTGTCTGCCCTCCATCCCTTCTGCTGCCCCTGTGTGCAGTAACTCCATCACCCCCTTCTCTGGGTCCTCCCTCTCCTCCCACCCTAAGCCCTCTCAGACTCCAGCTGCTTGTTATCACTTTTCTTTCCCCCACAGACCCGAGGCCCTACTTTTCGCTGTTGTCTCCTTATAAAGTAATTCTCTGCTGCTAACTAAAATAATTAGGGCTTCATTTGCATGATGCTTAGCATCTCGTTCCATGTAATTAATTTTCTATCCAAAGGCACAGAAACTGCCCTCTCCCCCCTTCCCCGGCAGCCCCTCCACTCCTCCCCGGGCTCCAGGCCCGGCTCTGGTCTGTCAGGTTGGGCTGGCCTAACCTGGTCGGGCTCTTCAGTATCTTTTTTTGTGGTGGGATCAGCTCGATCTTAAAGCAGACACGCCCAAGCTGGCTGCCCCCCCCAAACACAGAAGGCAGACTCCACCCCCAGATCCGAGGCTGAGGTCACCGGCGCCCCCTAACCTGTTGTCTCTGGGTGGAGGGAGCTGTCATCGCCCACTGCCAGGGAGGAGGTGTGGCCCCTGGGGGCTGTTGTCTTAGAGATTGGGTAATTTGGCAGTCCTGAAGAAGCAGGTTCCCAGGCCTGCGCCGGACCCTGCCAGAGCTGCCGCTGGGGGAGAGGATGGGAAAGAACCACAATTTGGGGCTGGGGATTGCTCTGGTGGCTCCAAGAACTGGTTCGGAGGCCTCCTAAGCCATTTGGAAAACAGCTCACTTTCCCCAGGCCAGGAAATGGGAAGCTAAATGTTTGGAATGGAGGGTTGTGAGCAGATCCAGGCTGACTGTAGCAATGGAAATGAAAGGAGCTACCCCCCAAAACCTGAAACTGAAAGCTGAGTAAAAAGAGAGAAGAAGGGGCAGAGATGGGAAGTGCTGGGTGTGGACACGGCAGACTTGGGGGGGGTGTTAGTTCCTCCTCTCCCCCACCCCCTTTTTGGGGTTCTGGTTTTTGTAGGGAAGCTCCCGGGGAGAGGAAGGGGGAGGACTGAAACGAAAAGTGATTTCAAACAAAGGATATCAAAAACATTGTTTAAAATGTGAGGATGTTGAACCAAAAGCCAGAGTAGGGGGCTACGGGGAGGCCCCGTGACAGAGACTTCTGGAACCCCTCCCTGAGCCGGGGGCCCCCAGAGACTCTTCTGCTAGCTGGGCCTCCCTCTCTTCCCCTGACTCCCATCCCCATCCTCAGGTCTCGCTCAATGCCTGGTTCTGGTCCACAGTCTTCCACACAAGGGACACGAGCCTCACGGAGGTGAGTCCCCTTCTGGTGCCGGGGGAGGGGCAGGGGCTCCCACGTTGCCCTCTCTGGGTCAGGGGGGTGGATCCATTCCCTGGCTAACTGGGAAAAACAGCTACTTTCTTCAGACTCTTGCTCCCCCACCACCATCCCCCCCTCCTCCCAGGGAGGGAAGCAGGTATAAACCCTTATTCATCCTGACCCATCCCTCAGAAAATGGACTATTTCTGCGCCTCCACA